>JALPQI010015181.1:0-35271 GCA_025490895.1 Thaumatotibia leucotreta | reverse complement strand
CCGGGCGAAACGAATTGTGGCTGGCATTCTCTAATTACTACGCGTTACCTACGATATTTTTTCATTATCATTAATCATATTAAAAGTAGAAAAACTTTTACATTAACTTCCCATTTTTCAGAAATAAAATGTTATTCCCAGATTGGTATCTACGCCAATCGCCTGAGATAACAAAAAGCGTAAGTTATATCGTATTGTTTGAAAGGGTGATCTAAAACAAAACGTCACGCTAGACTGACACTGACGAGGGCTACAAACAAACTGCCATTTTGGTGTCATGTAATCCACCTACGTATTTATAAATATCCAATGTTCAGCATTATTTGCTGTCGGAAGTAAATTACTTCCACAATTTCTAGGCATACTAGAAATTATTTTCCAAGGCCGCCATTGTAATCTTTCGTAATGAATGTATACTTTCAGCTATGAATATCTATTACTACAGTTGCGAAGTAATACCGGCTTAATAAGTTGGTCGGTATTTCACAGCAAGAACTCGACGCTAAATGATTGCTTCTTTCCAACTTGCAACTGGAGCTTTACCCACGCTTTGTGATTATCGCAGTAGTTTATTGTACTGGTATTTTCCTAACCTATTTTTTCTCATTTCTTAATAGCATTCAATAGCATTTTTCATGCCACGCTGAATTCTGATGATTAATTGCGAGCTGTGAGGTACAGCTGGCGTTTCGATTTTGCCTTTATAATTAGTTCTCGATCAATCGCGTCAGCGGCATGTGGTTCGTTAAATTTTGCACTTAAAAAGCGTTGAATTTTAATTTTTTGCTTCACCTTGCACTCATAAATATTCGAAGCAACAACAAACACTAATAATGCTATCACATTTATTATGAGAGCGCCGTGAAATTACTTGGTAGCACATTTTAGACCACTTAGTTGAGTCGCAGGTGCGGTTTTTAAAGAAAACTAGTTTTTGAACAACTGTTTGGTAAAACGTGTAAGAATTATGTTACCATTTGCCGTAATTGACTATTATAGAGATATACTTGTATATCTGGTGTAACTACACCAGTGCTCAAGTGTTAAACAATTTATAATGCGATACCTACAAATTGTGACAAATATGTAATAAAAGTTTCCCTTAATTATAGGCGAAAATCATTTTGTTGAATCCCACCCATTTCGCAGAATTTAATTTCCGACTATAACGTTCCGCAGACGTATTATCATAAACCGTTAACAAGTATTTGGTAAAGGACAAGTGAATCATAAAAAAAAATATATTTTACAAAATGAAATTCTGCGAAAAGGCAGAATACCGTAATGGGCATCATTACGTGTACGGTGTATTCCTATAAGGTACAGTGGAAAACAGTATTATATTATATAATTCTGTCCTCGACTGTACATAGAGATACCTACCTCGTACACACCTGACCGTTGCCTATGTACTCGTACGTGTCATGGTTTAGAAAACCAATTTAGATAGGTATGTATTAGGTTTTACTTGTCTATCAAATGTTATGTATGTCGTTATACACTTGCCTATTTGTTCATTTATTAATTTTATTATGTTGTTTTGAAAGTTTATATATATTTGATTGAATAATAACATTTTTCGACTTATTAATAGTAATAAAAACAGGTATACTTAAGTGGTTTGTATCAATGATTAGGTATAAAAGCATAATAGAAGCTACACCATCATTATTAGCATGTTTTTAATAATATTACAAACAAACAATAACCGTTTTATTGTTTTTTTTTTTTTATTATAGTTGTTGCATTTGATGTCTTGCCTATAATAAAAAGGCACAGATTTTATATATGTGTGATCCTATATAAATACAATTATAACAACATAGAGCCATGAAACAGCTAAAATATTGAATCGTTTGCTTGTTGGTTATTTTAATACATATCAATATTAGTACGTTATTAATATATAAGTATTTATATATATATCACATATCCCTATAGATATTTTATTTATTATTTGCGTTAAATTTACGCTGAATATTGTTATATTTTAGTACGAATCGACATCCTATATAAGTCAGCGTCCGTAGCCTAGTTGGTAGCGACCCTGCCTACGAAGCTGGAGGTTCCGGGTTCGAATCTCGGCGAGGGCATTATTTGTGTATTTATTTATCACAAATATTTGTTTCTTGGTCATGGCTGTCTATGTATTTAAGTATCTATATGTATCTATCTATTATATATGTATATCGTCGCCTGGTACCCACATCACAAGCCTTAATTGAGCTTACCGTGGGACTAGGTTTATGTGTATAAGATGTCCCAAGATATTTATTTATTTATTTTATTATTTATTTATTGATTCTATCAAATTACTTATTGGTGACTTAACTCATTTTACCTTATTGCTTTCTGTCTAAATCACAAGCTTTTTAAAATTTTAGTTGAGTCTTACCGATTACAAACTAATTACTTCAATATACAAATTAATGTTGCAAACAAAATTGTATCTAAACATTTGTTACTGCAATTTATTATTCTTTTAGTTGTATCAAGATCAAAAACTTGTCTTCATTTCGGGCCTGCTACCGCGAACACCGAAGTTCGCAAATTTCGGGGATTTTTCTCTCTCACTCTAATGACGCCTTTGTTGGAGTGACAGAGACAAATCCCCGCAATTAGCGAACTTCGGTGTTCGCCGTAGCAGGCCGGGATGCTTAGCCAAGTTGCCAGTCACTAACGCTTAGTAGCGTATCGTAGTTTTCCCTCTCTGTCACTCTTTCATATTAGTGCGAGAAAGACAGCTAGCTTTCGTTTACGATTGACGATTAAGCGCTAGCGATTGGCAACTTGTCTAAGCACCCAGAACATAAATATATATTTACATACTAAGCGTGAAAGAATTTCGTCATCCAGCAGTATCCATTTGGATGACCAGGCATTTAACTACGAGAGAGCAATTGACAAGAGTTGTTGTTAGTTTTATGTGTGAATATATTTCGAATTGTTGTGTTTGTATTTCTAATAAAAGAATAAAACTCAAATTTAAACGTTTCATTTTAAAATGTATGTAGTTTTTAACTCCCTGGGGGCTACTATGATTTCTTAAGGTGCATTTAGACCACAAGAGCATTCGCTCATTCTATGCCCCACTCTACGAAATTCGTTCGTTACACAAAACTTGATTCGTCGAAATTCCTTGATTTTGTAGAGTGGGGGATAGAATGAGCGAATGCTCGTTTGGTCTAAATGGTAAAAAAAAAACCTTTATTGCGATTCAGATTAGGTTTAGCTTGTCAGTTCTTGATAGTTATTCTTAGTGATCGGAACTACCTACTAATGGATGCAAAACTTAAAGTTGGAACACTTTTGCTAAGAAAAATACTAATAATATTATTAATAAAATCTGCATTGAAATTTTAAAGCGTGTCGGAATCTACTTACAATATTTGGATTTTTTTAGATACGTACAATTTATGGATGTATGTGGTCTTTCACGTCCACTTGACTAGTTTTGTTAAAGTTTTGCACCCAAAGTTCCGATGACTAGACTATTCTTTGGAACTGACACATCGCGATTTAAATTAGGTCCCAAACTGTATATGTAGTTCGGGCAAAATACTCGTATTATTTGACCGACTGTTATCTTACTTACGACGTTTTGTTTTGTGTTAACGCTTACTAGACAATCAGCAGTCTAGCATTTTTCTATTGTTAATGATGCAAAACAAAAGGTCGTAAGTAAGATAATACTCGGTCAAATAATATTTCCCGAACTATACCGCATTAGTAAAATGAAATTGTGGTCCAGAAAGTGGCCGGCTATTCAGAGTCCTTTTTATAGGTTTGAACATAACTACATAATACTGAAGCCTTTTATAGGTTCGATTCTTGCAGATATCCGATTGGATAAGAGTAAATGGATTCTGAGAATCGGAGTATGCTTTTAACGGGTTTACATTTAGTATTCAGATCTAGTTCCATAAGCCTGTTGGAAAACATTTCCATGATATTATTTTGGTTTTCATATGTACGATAGACTAGAGAAAATTGTAGTTAGGTAAGTAGGTACTTATCATTATTTTATTACACATTTGTCACAATTCCACACTTATCTAATCTGTATAAATTGATACAATGATTTGTTTTGATGAATTGTTTTGACTACAGTAGTTGTCAGTACACGGTGTTTCCTGAGTCATTAATAACTTGTAGGATTTTGGTGATACTTATTGAACGGGGAGCAAAGGAGTCGGTGTTACCAATATTTTTACTTGGTGTTACAATATTAAGTCACAAAATTATAACGAAATAGTATTCGATTCGAGCTGGATTTATTAATGAATTTAAAGAAATAACATAAATATATTTTTTGAAAACCTAGTAAAATTGTGTATTATAATGAAAAATGTTGTTATTTGAGAAAATGTAGTGACTTGATTTTCAAGGTTTCAGTTTTGCCGAAGCCCCTGAAATATGTCATACGTATAATAATCAGAAGCAACATAACAAAATTTTACTGCATTTTATCTCACAGGTAGGCAAATATTAATATATGCGAAACCTTGTTTAAGAGATTTAAAATTGTATTGATCAATTAATTATTAAATTAATCATAAAATATTTAAACGACGACTCCACCATTCTTTGTTCACCTAATGCCACCAAAATTCCTAACCCTATTAATAAGTCAGGAAACACCGTGTATATACGATGTGTGCGAAGTAATTAGTGACTTAGGAAAAACCCCGTATAAAGTATCTATAACCGGCCAGTTGCCACACAGAAAAATAAACTTATTTCATCATCATCATCATCAGCCTATCGCAGTCCACTGCTGGACATAGGCCTCCCCAATTTCACGTCACCGTTCTCGATCTTCGGCTGCTCGCATCCAGCTCCTGCCAGCCATCCTGCGCAAATCGTCGCTCCACCTTGCCTGAGGGCGTCCTACACTACGCTTGCCGAGACGCGGTCTCCACTCAAGAACTCGTTTACCCCAACGGTTGTCGGTTCTACGGCTAATATGGCCAGCCCACTGCCACTTCAGCTTGCTAATACGGTGGGCTATGTCGATCACTTTGGTTCTCTGCCGGATAACCTCATTTCTGATTCGATCCCGCAGAGAGACGCCGAGCATAGCCCTTTCCATAGCTCGCTGAGCGACCTTAAACTTGTGGACCAGCCGTACCGTCAGTGTCCACGTTTCGGCTCCGTACGTCATGACGGGTAGGACGCACTGATTGAAGACTTTTGTCTTCAGACACTGTGGGATCGACGATGTGAAGATTCGACGTAGCTTCCCAAACGCTGCCCAACCTAGCTGAATTCTTCTATTCACCTCATTCTCGAAGTTGTTTCTACCCATCTACAATGTTTGGCCGAGGTATACATATCTTTGAACAACTTCGAGAACGGTGCCGTGTACTGCGATCGGTTCCGGTAGTACATGTTCATTGAACATAACCTTGGTTTTGTCCAAGTTCATCCGTAGGCCGATGCGTATAGAAGAGTCAGCCAGGTCGTTCAGCATCTGTTGTAGGTCCTGCAGCGTTTCTGCCAGGATGACGATATCATCAGCGAATCGCAAGTGAGAGATGTGCTCGCCATTAATGTTGATGCCACGCCCTTTCCAGCTCAGCGTCTTAAACATATCCTCCATTGCATTTGAGAACAATTTCGGGGAGATCACGTCCCCTTGTCTCACGCCTCTATGCAATGGTATAGGATTTGTTTGCTGATTTTGTACTTGGACGGACATGGTGGCGGCCTCGTATGGACATCTTATCACTTGAATGTATCGCCAATCAACTTGACATCGCTGCAAGGACTCCAGAACAGACCAGATCTCAATCGAGTCAAAGGCCTTCTCATAGTCCACAAATGCTAGACACAGGGGCTGATTATACTCTTCAGTCTTCTGTATAATCTGCCGCACTGTGTGGATGTGGTCTATGGTACCGTATCCGCTCCGAAATCCAGCCTGTTCCGGAGGTTGGAATTCGTCGAATCTCCGCGCAAGACGGTTCGTGATCACTCTTGAGAACAGCTTATAGACATGGCTTAGAAGAGAAATGGGTCGATAGTTCTTCATCAGGGTTTTGTCTCCCTTTTTGAAGAACAGGACAACCACACTTGTACTCCATGCCTCCGGAGTTCTCCCTTCGAATAGGACAGCGTTAAAAAGCGTTTGGAGCTCCCTCAATACGGGTTTACCTCCTGCTTTTAGCAACTCTGTTGTAACGCCATCTTCTCCAGGGGCTTTTCCGTTTTTAAGCTGCCCAAGAGCGATCTCGATTTCGTCGATACTGACTTCTGGCAGGTCTTCGGTGTAGTGGCGTATCAAAGTGGCTCTAGGATCCTCATTTTCGGGATCAGGTCGAGATGCATGCGAAGCGTATAATTGGCCATAGAAGTCTTCCACTTCGGAAAGGACTGCCGGCTTCGAAGTAACGACTTCTCCACGAGCTGTGGTCAGCTTCGTCAGGTGGCTCCTTCCGAGAGATTGTACGAACACCTTTGACCCCCGGTTCTGCTCGATCGCTCTTTCAATCGAAAGAGTATTGGAGCACCGGAGATCGTGTCGTACGTGCTTACTGATCTCTCGGTTTAGAGTCCGTTTCCCTGACGAAGAGACCGGTGGGTTTTCACGTCGTTCCTTCATTAGCCCTAAGGTCTCCTCCGAAAGCTTTGACTTCCTATCCTTGCGCTGCCTTTCACAAAATCTCGTACCTTCCTCCCTGAGGATGCGAACCACATCTTGAAGTTTCTGGTTCACGTCCGCTGTGGTTTCCATGGCAGCGAATCGGTTCTCCAGGTTTGACTGGAACGTTTTAGATCCAATCATAGTTTGGAGCAAATTTGGTCGGAGTCTGGCCTTCATCAAGCGGACACGTTCAGCACGGAAATTGATATTCAGAGAGCCTCGGACGAGTCGGTGATCGCTACCGGTATTGAACCTGTTGATCACGGAGACATCTCTGAATATGTGCCGCTTGTCCGACATGATGAAGTCGATCTCATTTTTCGTCATAGTGTCCGGGCTTTGCCACGTCCACTTCCTTTGGGGCTGCTTCTTGAAGAATGAGTTCATCAAGAAGAGCCCCTCGCGTTCGAGGAAGTTGACGAGCATTTGTCCCCTATGATTTCTGCATCCATAACCATGGGATCCTACTACCGATTCGCTGAAATTTTGTACTCCCACTTTAGCGTTAAAATCCCCCATGACAACGTTAAAATGGGTCTTAGTAGTGGAATGGAGGGCTCTCGATATGTCATCGAACATTTCCTCCACCTCATCATCCGAATGTGCCGAGGTCGGTGCGTACACTTGCACCACCTTGAGGCTATACCTCTCGGTGAGCTTGATAATGAGGTACGCTACCCTGTTCGACACACTGGATATTTCCACAACGTTGTCAGAGAGGGACTTGTGAACCAGAAACCCAACGCCACCTTGGGATTGTTGGTCTCCCTGACGGAAGTACATTAGGTGGCCTGATTCGAGTGTTATGGTGTCCTCCCCCTCTCTTCGGACTTCACATAACCCTAGTATGTGCCACCTAATCTTCCCAAGTTCCACCTCAAGTTGCGCCAGGTGCGAGTCAAGCCGAAGCGTGCGTCCGTTATACGTCGCCAGGATCAGTCGGTTGTGGTGGCCGTCCGTAACCCGGAGATTCTTCGCACCCCCTGCCCCGCCGTTACCGTGGTCGCCACCATGACCAGGAATAGCGGAGCTACCGGGAACTGGGGGCCGTGGCTTTCTTTGTGCTTTCATTTTAGGGGGGGGGTTTGCCCATAATCGCCACGCTGGGCAGGCGGGTTGGCGATCGCAGTAGGTTGGTGATGTGCTGAAAATTGACGGCGCTGCTGCCCGCCGCCAGCATGTTGACCTTAGTCGCCTCTTACGACACCCACGGAAGGAAATGGGGTGAGCCTATTCTATGCCGGGCCCACACGGCAACTTATTTATTAAACTAATATTCCGCACTCGTCCGAGTAGAAGAGGCTCTACGTCGAAGCAAACAGTATACAGTCAGCAACAGATATTGCTAAGTGGGCAGGGTGTTCAAAATGAACTTGGCACGACCTTATTGCTAAGACTATAAGAGTGTTAAGATCGTTGTGACACCCTACCCGCCTTAGCAATATCTGCAGCTGTACAACATGATTCTAGGAACCTCAAACTTTCCGAAGAAGCAGCGGCCTACTTAGCTCAAGACGGCTGGATATTTTCGACTTAAAGGCCCCGTGTATCGCTGCCAAAGTTATTACATATACAAGTAGGCGATAACTTATATTTACCACAAAGTGAATATTATTTGACCTACATTTACGTCACATTTGGAAATTAGTAACTTAGCTACTTATGTTTCAGTACGTAGGTCATTCCGTACCTATTTATTGGGATAATCCGAAATGTAGCCAATCTATAGCTGCATTTTAGAACAGCAAACTTTCTGTTGATATGTTTATTAACCTATTTATTTTTAAAACTACAATTTATGTACATAGATTAAATCTAACTAAATAAAAACGTATACAACTAACATGATTAATGTTAAAACGTAAAAATAATACTTATCTATTAAAACTTAAAAACGAAATCTAAAATTATGTGAACTTACTCAAAGAGGCCACCCCGCAATGCTCCCGGTGCAAAGGTGCCCATTACGCTCGCTACGTTGTATTGCAATGGACAACCTCTGCACCAGGAAAGATCCGGATCGGGGGTCGAGGCCTCTATCTTACCTATTTATGGTATTCTGATTAGCAAAAAGTATATGAAAAAATCGAATAATTACTTATAAGCATTTAGGTTTAACGACTTCCGCTAGCGGATTACCCGGAACGGACGCTCGTCTAACGAGAAATTGTAGGAACAGCGCTAACTGATGCGGGCGCGTACGACGGTATTTATTATAAACGGTATCCGCGAGCATGCAGTGCGTGCACACGCAGCGGGTGGGCGTCCGCGTCAGATAGCGGAGGTTCTTTCTAACCCTCCATACAAAATAAAAATGAGGTTCGCGAAAAAGGTGTTCTACCTTTTACTAATCAAAATAGGACACTGAAAATGAAGCGTCCACTGAAAGAACATGTCTAGTCAATTCAAATCACAGAAGGAAAAACCATCTTACTTTTAAGAGAATAAGGTGTAAATTTTAAGCACTGGACATATTTTTTCCGTGGATCCTTCAAATGTTATAATATAAATATTAAATATGTATAGTTACAGAAATAGGTAGTTATATTTCGTTTGCGGCTCCATTTTTATTGCTGATTAGGAAAAGTAGAAAAAAAAACATGCGAAAACAATTTAGTTATTTTCTACGGAATGTTGACATTTGGTCCAACCAAACCACTCAATTGCTTTTGGCACTTAACTAATTGTGGTTACCGCGTTTCTCTTATTTTACATATTAATAAAGCTTAACCAAAATCTCAAAGCAGGTGAGTGAATAAATCATATCAATGATTATAGCAATTATAGCAATGAAAAAATATATTTTTCACCACACTGCTCGTAAACACGCTGTTTGTCCTTCAATTTCAGAGCGCAAAACTGTGTTTTAATCTCTAGAGGTTCCAAATTTTATCGAAATTTAAAGAATCTTCGAATACACTAAAAGGTTTCAAATAAATAAATTAATACAAAAATTAAAAAACACGACTGCCGTTTAAAAACGTTCTTAAAAGTAAAAAATAATTCCTTTTTTACACGTTTAAGTATTTTTTTTAAATCTTCTGGATAGACTATAGGTATTTTCACCACACTGCTCGTAAACACGCTGTTTGTCCTTCAATTTCAGAGCGCACAACTGTGTTTTAATCTCTAAAGGTTAAAGTAATTTTTTTTTAATCTTCTGGATAGACTAAAGCTGATTTGTTTATTTTTTGGAAGTTGAGGACTTGCAAATAAATACCTTCTAATTTGTTATGTTTGAGTTTTATTTCGCATGTTTCCTCGGTTTAGTGTGGTGAAAAATGTTGTGTTTCACTCGGCAGCAAAGCTTGTTCAACTCTCGGGCCTTAAAACCCTTGCATCGCTCAAGATTCCATTTTATGTACCACTCGCTGTGCTCGTGGTTCAAATTCTTGAATCTTTCGCTTGCTCGGGTTTCAATATTTGCACGAGAGTTGAACAATCACTTTGCTCCCTAGTAAAACAAATAACTATAAAATTAGTTAACGGTGTTATTCGTTTCATGATAATTTGAATTCAAAAATTCCTATTTATTTTTATTTCTCTAACCTAATAGGTACTATAAATTCCTGTACAACTAAGTAATCTCTGTAACATAAGCTCTGTAACTGGCATTCAAGGATATCGGAGTTCAAAGCCAAGCGACAACATTCTATTCTCGTATCGAGCTTCTTTTATTTCCATCGACCTTAATAGAAAGTAACTTGAATCCAGCTTGTTAGTACTGGCTCCTTTTGCGTCACCGCTTGGACTTAAATAGCTCAATCAATAAAGCCATTTATTTCCAATAGAAGTTACATTAAATTTGTATACATGCATAATTACATAGATTAATTAAATAAATAATATAGTTTTAATTTTGTTGTAAAAAACAAGATCTTAAAAGTAAACTTATCTTTAAAAAAAAAAAAAAACAAAATAATATAGGTAAGTACATAAAAAAAATCATGGCAAAAATACCCGTCTATATCCGCTCCTTAGCGCTTCCGGTGCAAAGGTGCCCATAACACTCACGGCATTGCCGCGTTGGATAGCTATTTTGTATATTTTGTCGAATTAAAAAAAGGTAGAATAATCTTAAATTATAGCACTGCTTGTAACACTTCAATTAATTAAATTAAATTAAATTAAATCATTGCATTTTTAACATAATTATTTTAGTGATTAAATACTACGACACGACTACGACTTAAATAGCTCAGACGAACCCATATACTGCTATCTTAATCAATGCTACTATTTTTGGAAGGGTTCTATATCCAAATTTGGGTCATGGATTCTCTACCCTGTTTCAGAAAATTAAGAATCCGCTTGCCCAGCGTGGCGATTATGGGCATTTACCTCCTAATGCGTCTATACGCAAAGTTAATAGGAGAGGCCTACGTCCAGCAGTGGACTAATATAGGCTGATGATGATGATGATAAGACGATATTACTACCAGCTCAAGGACGACATTTTATCTCATCCTAATAAAAAAATATATAATGAATGAATTACAATTGTTATGGTGACTGTACTGTCTGTGTTCATATAGTACATTTGTCGTCTAATTTACTTTTACTTTTGTGTACAAGCGTACCTTGATGGAACCAGATGGAACTGTCTCCGTCTAAACAGAAAATTGAGATTAATGATAATGACCGTGCACAAGACCGCATTCAGCATTTACTAAAATATCTACTCGTAGAAGTACTCTACAGAGCTTATAACGTCAGGAAAATAATAAATACAAGTGTAAGTGATTGAGTGCACATTTTACTAAATTCGTGTTTCAAACATGAGTGGTATGAGTGGCATTCGACATGGTGACCAATGTGTAGGTGTAATATGTGTATGTATAGTCATATAAACGTAAATTAATTTATAAGTAAGTGTGTTAATACAAAATAGCAAAATCCAAGACGCAAAATGCCGATGTTTGGTCTGCAACTATAAACAAATAAATATCGTCGGACATCTTACACAAATCGACTTAGTCCCACGGTAAGCTCAATTAAGGCTTGTGATGTGTGTACCAGGCGACGATAAATGTCATTTGTGTAAGATGTCCCAAAATAACCATTTATTTATACATAATATACAGATACTTAAATACATAGACAGCCATGACCAGGGAACATATGTTAGTTAGAAATAGGTGAATACACAAATAATGCCCTCGCCGGGATTCGAACCCAGAACCTCCAGCTTCGTAAGCAGATTCACTACCAACTAGGTTACGGACAAATTATAAATTAATGTAATAAAACACAACAGACCAAGTAGTGCGATACTTCGTTTTCTATAGGTAGTCACAAGTGTAACACTAATAACTTATTACAATATTATAAAATATACGCTCTAAAATTAGTCATTTCTATATAAATAAAATCGGCACCACCCACAGCCGCAGGCCAACCTGGGATTGAGTGATCAATCACAAGTAAAAAATGTGCGCAGAAGTGACATCGATATATCAATTAATCTGCGACCGTAGGGTATACCGCTTACACTCAAGGGGCTAGTATACAAGTGAATCGTACCAGTGTGCCTACCACGAGTTGGTAAGTAATGTTAATTTTAGCATTTATTCGATACGTAAAGTAGTCCATCACGTTCGCTCAGTAGCCGTACGCTACCATGGAAAGTAAAAGATACCTACGTTAAATTTTATTCGATACGTAAAGCAGTCTATCGCGTTCTCAGATATATCAATATGTATTGAAGCAAGTGCGATGGACAACTTTACGCATCGGATAAAGCCCAAGGTTACCGATACTTGCAAAGTCATGGTACGACTATACAGACACTACAGTTCATCAGTGTAAGCTGTGGTGTAAGCATGATAAACGGCTTTACGTATCGAGTAAACGTCTACTTGCCAACTCACTGTCACTACGGCTACTGTGAATCGATATAACGACAGTAAAAAAACCGGCAAAGTGCGAGTCCGACTTGCGCGCGAAGGGTTCCGTACCATTATCAATTTATCATTTAAAAAATACAGTTAAATCAACCTACCTCAAAAACTATAAGAGATAATTTAATGAAACCAAAAATCGTTGATAGAGTTTGTTAATATGCATAACATATATTTTTTATAGAATTTTATGTTGCGTAGTTTAAAAAATAGAGGGGGGGACACATTTTTCAGACTTTGAGTGCTGATATCTTGAAAACGGTTCGTACAAATAAAAATGTGATATATAAACCTTGATATAATTTTCAAAGACCTTTCTATTGACACCCCACATGCTTATATACATCGAAAAAAAAATTCTATCCCTCAGTTACATGTATGGAGGGCCCCAACCCCAATTATTTTTTTTACAATATAATATCATAATTCAGTAGCGGTTTATACAACACACGTCCTTACCAAATTTCAATTCTATAGCATTTATAGTTTCTGAGTAAATCGGCTGTGACAGACGGACAGACGGACAGACGGACATGACCAATCTATAAGGGTTCCGTTTTTGCCATTTTGGCTACGGAACCCTAAAAACTAAAAAAAGCACATCTTTGATTTCGGAGTTGATCTCATGTTACATGTTGCTCACTTTGCTCAGTAAGTATGACGTATTATACTCGATCATTGAATCGTCATTTGACTCGATCGTTGGTGTTCAGTTGGTGAAACACCCTGTATTATGTAAGTATAGACATCAAATTGCTTTTGAAAAGGATTATTTTGTTAACAATAGAACACAATACCATTGTCTTACTACACCAGCGTGAAAAGGAAAAGTCCATCAAACATAATTTAGTACATTAAAATACGGTGTAATGAAATTAATGAATGACTAAATACAATAAATTAAAGCGGAATACTTAAGACGAAGACGAGAAACTTTTTAAATGAAAGATACCTTAGAAAATTACGATTCGAAAACATTTCATTACTTCAACTTTGTGGGAACTTTAAGTAGAATCTAGAATTGCTTTTAAGCGGTAACATTAACTGAGTATTAGATTTACGTATTTGAATGAATAGGTATTTGCGTGACGTAGGCGGGACGGGAGGATTAATCGTAGACGGGTCAAAATTCTTTTCGTTGTCTTAATTTGTGTCCCTAAAAAACGTGACGCAGTGGTGATTTTTGTATGAGATGATGTTTTGTTTTCTGATGTATGGATTAAAATCTAGCGTGAAAAAAAAATACAAGTGCACAGGTTTTTTTGGGATAGCATCTAAAAGCGTGACAAAGCGGTATAAAACAAGACAACGAAAAAAAATTTTGACCCAGACCATAACGGGTCCAGTCAGTCTGTTCAAATAAATATCATGGTACATTCTTACACAAAACGACTCCCGCACCACAGTAAGCAAAATTTTCTAATGAAACAAAAACAAGTCGAAACTTGGGAACTGTTTGTTCTGTACTATTTCACCAACCTTTTTTTATCTATTAATGGATTCAGACGATTGGCTATGTAAAGTTTTTTAAAGGGATGAAAAGAGAAGGTTAGAAAGTTGTCATCCCTTTAAAAATCCCTTCATCTATTTTTCACTGATAGCTGTCGACTTAAGGTTCAAGAAAATGCCGGTATTTTATTGTTATGCCCTATAATTAGCTAAAAATCTTTTTATATTGTTCCCTGATAGCCGTCGTCTTAAGGTTCAAGAAAATGTGGCTCTTTTATTTGTATTTTTTATTAATTGTTAATAATATTTTTTTAAGTGAGTGTGATGACATTTGTGCAGTTTTATGGATGAACAGAGCCTAATGCTTTCGTCAGCAAGAAGTATAATAAAATAGAAAAAAAAGCAACAAATGACACAAGTTTTCGAAATAAAGCTTTCAAATTTTTTTTTTCTATTTAATTGTACCGATTGCGGACGAAATAAAAGAGCCGCATTTTCTTGAACCTTAAGACGACGACCATCAGGGAACAATATAAAATTACCTTCGGATAACTTTACATAGCCAATTGATTCATTCAATTCAGTAAAATAAAGTCAGCCTGCTACTGCTTCCTCTTAACAAGATCACGTTAACAACAGCTATTCGAGCAACTTTGTCGCATTCTAAATTAAATTTTTAACGGGCGAAGTAATCTAATATTTTCTCGTTTACGGTGTAATGTGGCCATATATGAGGTGAGCTCAGACATATTATTTAGATAGATCATACTTATGCATATTGGTTAAAACAACCGATCTCTTGATTACTTAGTGTTGAAGCAACATAATACCGGTTGACGAAATATGACGTCACGGCTCCCCGCTCCGAATACCAATCTGCAGCCAAACTGCACAGTACAGCCGGAGTGGCAACACATTATTCTAATATTACGACTGTTGATACCTAATTGTATACCTAGGTATCCTCTTTGAATTAAGCTCTTCAGGGACCGACGGGCGGGGTATTAAATGAGGAACTTCAGGATAGTATACAAATCTCTTCTTTTAATTATAAAATTACTATTACTAAGTCTAGACTTAGTAATTTTATAATTAAAATAAGAGATTTGTATAATATCTTTGTATACTATTACTAAGTCTAGACTTAGTAATTTTATAATTAAAAGAAGAGATTTGTATACTATCCCGAAGTTCCTCATTTAATACCACACCCGTCGGTCCCTGAAGAGCTTAATTTGAGGAGTATACCCTATACTTAGTTTGTCACAGTAACAATGGATATTAAAAGTGGCTAACAAAATTATCCTATGCCCTTTCTCGAGTGCCAAACTATCTCCACACCAAATTTCATTTCCAGTCCAGCGGGTTTAACGTGAGGAGATTACAGGCAGACAGATTTTGGCATTTATAATTATTAAGTATTTTACTAAGTATTATTTTTAAAGTTGGCAGCTGTCATTTTGCTAGTAGGGATCGTGAGATAGCGATAGGGGTGTGTGGCGGGGAATTAGGCTTGGCGTCCGGCGAATGTTAAATATAATTATGTGTCAGTTTTTAGTAAAACGTCCCATTTTGTCGCTTACCATAAAGCAACGATTTACTTGTATCTTCATGAATAAACCGACAAAGCGGCTTTATGGCAAACGACAAAGTTGGACGTTTTACTAAACTCATCACACACATATGCGAACGTAAGCATGTGGCCTGAATGCACGCAGTCTAAATTCCTTGGACGTTCGATGCGAGACGAGTATAAAAGATATTAAAATATTGTGCTATTTCGAGGTTCTTATAAAATACCGGTTCCGGTCCCCAGCCTGGCTAAGACATTGGTTTAGGGTGACCGGCTTAGAAAACTATACGTGCGAGACGGAGTTCTCATATCGGCATCTCGCTCCAACTTATGAATTTGCTCGTCGCCGGTCGCCTTAGACCAATGTCGTGGCGGCTTTTTAGAGTCACGTTTAGTATTTCGAGTCATACTTAACCTTCAAAGTCTCTAACAATAGAGGTGACCGGCGTCTATTCGGCATGTCGGGCACTGATACGTTGACCTTTGAGTCAGATAAATGTCTACGGCCTTCGCGAGGTGAGATAAAATAGTGCGCTCCGCTGGGGGCCGCAACGTGGCAGAGTGCCGGCCTAGAGTTTTAAAATGCACCTGTTTTAGTACCGGTATGTGGATGGTTGTTAACTGTAATGTATGTAACGATATTACAGTAGGATGTAACTCAAATAGTTTAATAGTGTCACGATTATGTCCAAAGATTAAGCGTTTCCAGTAAATTAAATACATATTTTGTAAGCTAGTTTAGTATCTAAGACTGGGTCGAACTATCGAACTTTAGAGTCTTTTAAATTAAATACACTTTCTGACAATACAAAAATTAATTTAGATTGATGTCGTATTGTAAGTTTATAATAATCTTAGTGAAGAAGTATTTTTATTACGTTTTTATTACGCCCATGTAAATATAATACAATGTCGTGCTACGTAATTTTCCACTGGATACAAGTTGCTTGCAATTGGCTACGGGCTACGGTGTAGCACTTCGTAGCTTGAAAGCTACGTCTTACAAGCAACAAGTGGGAAGAAGAGTAAAATACAAAGAATGTATAAACCATAGTTGTGCAAACCGTGTATTGTATTGTTGGTAACATTATCAAGACCTGACCTCGACCTGTATTCGAGAAGGTCGCTGCAGCGGCGCGGTCTGTCGCCCTCATACACTCGCGAACACTGCATTTTAAACTTAATTAATCTAGCTGGTACGACTGGCGATTTCAGGCATTCCAGCGAATAAATGTTTTTGGAGAAATGCACAAGCTTTATTTATCGGCTGTGCTTTCTTTAACAATTTCACTGCTCATAACCGCTGCTGCTTTATGTTTTTTAAACGGTTTTTATTAACTTCACCGCGTATCAACTGTCGTCGATGCTTCAAATCTTGTGATCGATTTTTCGACCACTTCTACTGCACCGAAATCAATAAAATTTGGAACTCTCATCAAGTCCCCATGACAATGCAATATTATAATATTTGTATCCTTGTATCCTCAAAGCCTGATGCTGCAGACGTACTGCTTACCTTAACCGTGAGTGATAGACACGTGAAAATGAAAGTATAGCTTGTTTGGCATAATCAAATACTAACAGAGGCGATCTCGACTTCCAACTCCTCATTCCTGATGCTGCAGTACTGCCGACAATAACCGCAAGGTTAATCTTTTATCGATATCTTGATTTTAAAGAAGTTCTTTACATATTAAGTAGAAACATGCGAATTTAATACTAACGTCCAACTCCTCAAATCTGATACCTACTCCAGTGTTACTGCCTGCCACAACCGCTAGGTTTAGCAATATGTAAATTTTGAAGTACTGCTTTAGATATTTGGTAGAAACGTACGGATTTCATTATCATCAATCATCATCATCATCATCATATCAGCCGAAAGACGTTCACTGGTGAATATAGGCCTCCCCCAAAGATTGCCTTGTGGCAAAATATTGCCTTGATGCGAGTGGCACAGGGCCGGTCCTTAATTGTGGACCGGCCCTGTGCCACTCGCGTCCTGCGTCCTTCACCAGGTCATGAGCATGAGTCCACCTTGTGAGGGGCCCACTCACGCTGCGCCTTCCGTTACGGTCGTGACCGCCACTCAAGAACCTTACCGCTCCAACGGTCATCGGTTCCACGCGCAACGAGCCCCGCCCGCTGCCACTTCAGTTTAGCGATTCGAAGAGCTATGTCGGTTACTTTGGTTCTGCTGCGGATGGTCTCATTTCTAATCCAATATCGCAGAGAGACTCCTAGCATAGCCCTCTCTATTGCCCTTTGGGTCACATTGAGCCTTCTTATGAGGCCCATTGTAAGCGACCACGGTTTAGTACCGTATGTCATCACTGGCAACATATCAAAGACTTTCGTCTTCAAATCAAACCCTGCGGAATATTGGACGAAAAGATACAGACGGATATAATACTGACTTCCAACTCCTCAAACCTGATGCTGCTGAGACACGTGCCACTGCCTGCCATAACCACCAGGTTTATCGAAATGTTGAATTTAAAGTAATGCTTTAGCTAATGGGTAAAAACATATAAACTGAATACTCACTTCCAAATCCTCTAATCTGAAACGGCAATATTACCATACATGCTATTAGTGTGCCATAACCGCTGACAGCTTGGGTAGTTCGCGTAGGACGTGGCGCCTGACCTGCGGTCCGCTTGTTGATAGTGTGAGTTCACCCCTCGGATCATCGGGTTCGCGTAGGGCGAGCCGTTGGGCCTGCGGCCCTCCGGCCGATAGAGTGACAGCGTGAGTGGACCGTGTAGGGCGAGCCGTCGGGCCTGCGGCCCTCCAGCTTATAGAGTGACAGCGTGAGTGGATCGCGTAGCGTAGGGTGAGCCGTCGGGCCTTCGGCCCTCCGGCTGATAGAGCAACAGCGTGAGTGGATCGCGTAGGGCGAGCCGTCGGGCCTGCGGCCCTCCAGCTGATAGAATGACAGCGTGAGTGGTCCGCGTAAGGCGGGCTGTCGGGCCAGCGGCCCTCCAGCTTATAGAATGACAGCGTCAGTGGATCGCGAAGGGCGAGCCGTCGGGCCTGCGGCCCTCCAGCTGATAGAGTGACAGCGTGAGTGGATCGCGTAGTGCGAGCCGTCGGGCCTGCGGCCCTCCGGCTGATAGAGTGACAGCGTGAGTGGATCGCGAAGGGCGAGCAGTCGGGCCTGCGGACCTCCAGCTGATAGAGCAACAGCGTGAGTGGATCGCGTAGGGCGAGCCGTCGGGCCTGCGGCCCTCCAGCTGATAGAATGACAGCGTGAGTGGTCCGCGTAAGGCGGGCTGTCGGGCCAGCGGCCCTCCAGCTTATAGAATGACAGCGTCAGTGGATCGCGAAGGGCGAGCCGTCGGGCCTGCGGCCCTCCAGCTGATAGAGTGACAGCGTGAGTGGATCGCGTAGTGCGAGCCGTCGGGCCTGCGGCCCTCCGGCTGATAGAGTGACAGCGTGAGTGGATCGCGAAGGGCGAGCCGTCGGGCCTGCGGACCTCCAGCTGATAGAGTGACAGCGTGAGTGGATCGCGTAGCGTAGGGTGAGCCGTCGGGCCTTCGGCCCTCCGGCTGAAAGAGCAACAGCGTGAGTGGATCGCGTAGGGCGAGCCGTCGGGCCTGCGGCCCTCCAGCTTATAGAATGACAGCATCAGTGGATCGCGAAGGGCGAGCCGTCGGGCCTGCGGCCCTCCAGCTGATAGAGTGACAGCGTAAGTGGATCGCGTAGCGTAGGGCGAGCCGTCGGGCCTTCGGCCCTTTGGCTGATAGAGCAACAGCGTGAGTGGATCGCGTAGGGCGAGCCGTCGGGCCTGCGGCCCTCCAGCTGATATAGTGCCAGCGTGACGAGTGGTTCGCGTAGGGCGGCCTGTCGGGCCTGCGGCCCTCCAGCTAATAAAGCGACAGCGTGAGTGGTTCGTGTACTTAGGGCGAGCCATCGGGTTTTCGGCCCTCCAGCTGATAGAGTGACAGCGTGAGTGGATTGCGTAGGGCGGGCCGTCGGGCCTGCGGCCCTCCAGCTGATAGAATGACAGCGTGAGTGGTCCGCGTAAGGCGGGCTGTCGGGCCAGCGGCCCTCCAGCTTATAGAATGACAGCGTCAGTGGATCGCGAAGGGCGAGCCGTCGGTCCTGCGGCCCTCCAGCTGATAGAGTGACAGCGTGAGTGGATCGCGTAGTGCAAGCCGTCGGACCTGCGGCCCTCCGGCTGATAGAGTGACAGCATGAGTGGTTCGCGTAGGGTGAGCCGTCGGGCCTACGGCCCTCCAGCTGATAGAGTGACAGCGTGAGTGGATCGCGTAGTGCGAGCCGTCGGGCCTTCGGCCCTCCGGCTGATAAAATGACAGCGTGAGTGGATCGCGTAGAGCGAGCCGTCGGGCCTGCGGCCCTCCGGCTGATAGAATGACAGCGTGAGTGGATCGCGAAGGGCGAGCCGTCGGGCCTGCGGCCCTCCAGCTGATATAGTGCCAGCGTGACGAGTGGTTCGCGTAGGGCGGCCCTCCGGCTGATAGAGCAACAGCGTGAGTGGATCGCGTAGGGCGGCCCTCCGGCTGATAGAGCAACAGCGTGAGTGGATCGCGTAGGGCGAGCCGTCGGGCCTGCGGCCCTCCAGCTGATACAATGACAGCTTGAGTGGTCCGCGTAAGGCGGGCTGTCGGGCCAGCGGCCCTCCAGCTGATAGAGTGACAGCGTGAGTGGATTGCGTAGGGCGGGCCGTCGGGCCTGCGGCCCTCCAGCTGATAGAATGACAGCGTGAGTGGATCGCGTAGGGTGGGCTGTCGGGCTTGCGGCTCTCCAGCTGATAGAGTGATAGCGTGAGTGGTTCGCGTAGGGTGGGCTATCGGGCCTGCGGCCCTCCAGCTGATAGAGTGACAGCGTGAGTGGTTCGCGTAGGGTGAGCCGTCGGGCCTACGGCCCTCCAGCTGATAGAGTGACAGCGTGAGTGGATCGCGTAGTGCGAGCCGTCGGGCCTTCGGCCCTCCGGCTGATAGAATGACAGCGTGAGTGGATCGCGTAGAGCGAGCCGTCCGGCCTGCGGCCCTCCGGCTGATAGAGTGACAGCGTGAGTGGATCGCGTAGTGCGAGCCGTCGGGCCTGCATCCCTCCAGCGGATAAACTCACAACGTGAGTGGTTCGCGTAAGGCGAGCCGTCGGGCCTACGGCCCTCCGGCTATCAGACTCGCATAGGACGTGCCATTGGACCTGCAGTCATCCGGTTGATATGACTGAGAGTATGAGTATACCCCTGTCAGCCCTGTTGTTATTAAAGCGCGAGAGTTAAACGCTACCATGCATAATTGTATTGCATATTACAAACAACATCTTTGATGTAGAATATTTAGTATCGGAAATTAACTTAACAATTGCACTAAAAACTTGAAAATAAAATAAATAAAAAAAAGTTTTTAGTTAAACGGTTTTTATTGCACCAAAAACTAGAAAATAAAAATTAGTTGTAACTAACCGTAGATGCTACTTTCTGTAGATTAGTCACGTGAAACTCTTATCACTGTAGTCTTCCCAAGTCGGATGCTGAAAGCCACATTTAGCATCTATGTCAGTGGATTAAGCGTTACCTAATCGGAAACTTTTACCACTAATCTACTAATCTACAGAAAGTAGCATCTACGGTTAGTTACAACTAATTTTTATTTTCTAGTTTTTGGTGCAATAAAAACCGTTTAACTAAAAACTTTTTTTTTATTTATTTTATTAAACGGTTTTTATTAACTTCACCGCGTATCAACTGTCGTCGATGCTTCAAATCTTGTGATCGATTTATCGACCACTTCTACTGCACCAAAATTAATGAAATTTGGAACTCGTGTCTAGTCCCCATGACAATGCAATATTATAATATTTGTATCCTTGTACCCTCAAAGCCTGATGCTGCAGACGTACTGCTTACCTTAACCGAGAGTTTTAGACACGTGAAAATGAAAGTATAGCATGTTTGTCATAATCAAATACTAACAGCCTGATCTTGATTTCCAACTCCTCACTCCTGATGCTGCAGTACTGCCCACAATAACCGCAAGGTTTATCTTTTATCGATTTCTTGATTTTAAAGAAGTTCTTTAGATATTAAGTAGAAACATGCGAATTTAATACTAACGTCCAACTCCTCAGATCTGATACTCCAGTGTTACTGCCTGCCACAACCGCTAGGTTTAGCGATCTGTAGATTTTGAAGTACTGCTTTAGACATTTGGTAGAAACATACGGATTTCATTATCATAATCATCATAATATCAGCCGAAAGGCTGGTGAATATAGGCCTCCCCCAAAGATTGCCACAAGGACCGGCCCTGTGCCACCCGCATCCAGTGACCTTCACCAGGTCATAAGTCCACCTTGTGGGGGGCCTACCCACGCTGCACCTTCCGGTACGTGACCACCACTCGAAAAACTTACGGCCCCAACGGCCATCGGTTCCACGCGCGAAGAGCCCCGCCCACTGCCACTTCAGTTTAGCGATTTGAAGAGCTATATCGGTTATTTTGGTTCTGCTGCGGATGGTCTCATTTCTAATCCGATATCGCAGAGAGACTCCTAGCATAGCCCTGTCCTTTGCCCTTTGGGTGACATGGAGCATTCTTATAAGGCCCATTGTAAGCGAGCACGGTTTAGTACCGTAGGTCATCACAGGCAACATACACTGATCAAAGACTTTCGTCTTCAAACCCTGTGGAATATTGGACGAAAAGATACAGACAGATTTAATACTGACTTTCAACTCCTCAAACCTGATGCTGCTGAGACACGTGTCACTGCTAGCCATGTCGGGCCTGCGGTCCTCCGGCTGATAGACTGACGGCGTGAGTGGATCGCGTAGCGTAGGGCGACCCGTTGGGCCTGCGGCCCTCCAGCTGATAGTGACAGCTTGAGTGGAGCGCGTAACGTAGGGCGACCCGTCGGGCCTGCGGCCCTCCAGCTGATAGAGTGACAGCGTGAGTGGATCGTGTAGCGTAGTGCGACCCGTCGGGCCTGCGGCCCTCCAGCTGATAAAGTGACAGCGTGAGTGGACCGCGTAGGGCGAGCTGTTGGGCCTGCGGCCCTCCAGCTGATAGAGTGATAGCGTGAGAGGATCGCGGAGGGTGAGCTGTCGGGCCTGCGGCCCTCCAGCTGATGGAGTGACAGCGTGAGTGGATCGCGTAGCGTAGGGCAACCCGTCGGAACTTCGGCCCTCCAGCTGATAGAGTGACAGCGTGAATGGATCACGTAGGGCGAGCCGTCGGGCCTTCGGCCCTCCAGCTGATAGAGTGGCATCAGCGTGAGAGGATCGCGGAGGGTGAGCTGTCGGGCCTGCGGCCCTCCAGCTGATGGAGTGACAGCGTGAGTGGATCGCGTAGCGTAGGGCGACCCGTCGGACCTTCGGCCCTCCAGCTGATAGAGTGACAGCGTGAATGGATCACGTAGGGCGAGCCGTCGGGCCTTCGGCCCTCCAGCTGATAGAGTGGCATCAGCGTGAGTGGACCGCGTAGGTCGAGCCGTCGGGCCTGCGGCTCTTTGGCCGATAAACTGACAGCGTGAGTGGATCGCGTAGCGTAGGGCGACCCGTCGGGCCTTCGGCCCTCCAGCTGATAGAGTGGCATCAGCGTGAGTGGATCGCGTAGGGCGAGCCGTCGGGCCTGCGACCCCCTGGCCGATAAACTGACAGCATGAGTGGATCGCGTAGCTTATCAGCTTGACAGCTCTATCGAGAGACAGCGTAATTGGACCGCGTAGCGCGAGCCGTCGGGCCTGCGGCCCTCCAGCCGATAGAGTGACAGCGTGAGTGGATCGCGTAGGGTGAGCCGTCGGGCCTTGCTTTAAACATGATTTTCTCAATAAACCAAATTGATTGATATATTCCTTATTGTCAGATCTCTGTTATCTAAGGTATTGTATGAATAACACGTCCAGTTGAGACACTTCGGGCATTCAAACTGACATTTTTTTAGTGTCGGATTTCAAAAAATATCTATTCAGCAGCGATTCCCCGCTCGTTACAAATAAAATATTGTCCATTACGTTTACACATGTTTGTGTCGTGATTAAAGCGAGAGAGTTAAACGCTAGCATCCCTAATTGTATTGCATATTACAAACAACATCCTTTGATCTACAATAAGTTGCACTAAAAACTTGAAAATAAAATAAATAAAAAAAGTTTTTAGTTAAACGGTTTTTATTGCACCAAAAACTAGAAAATAAAAATTAGTGGTAACTAACCGTAGATGCTACTTTTTGTAGATTAGTCACGTGAAACTATTATCACTGTAGTCTTCCCAAGCCGGATGCTGAAAGCCACGTTTAGCCTCTATGACAGTGGATTAAGCGTATCCTAATCGGAAACTTTTACCAAACTGAAATAAAAACGTGGGGCGTTATTATAAAGAAACACACAAGTTCAAAATATGTAATTGTAGCTTTAATTTTGCAATGAATCATTCATCTGTTCCAACACTTCTACAGAGGTAAATAACTTTTATCAAGGCCAGAACAAAACTTATTACTCTATTGCTGTCTTGATTTCTATGTGTGTTCTTAAATAACTATAGTAACTTAATCACAATTGCGTACGCCCCACGTTTTTATTTCAGTTTGGTAAAAGTTTCCGATTAGGATACGCTTAATCCACTGACATAGAGGCTAAACGTGGCTTTCAGCATCCGACTTGGGAAGACTACAGTGATAATAGTTTCACGTGACTAATCTACAAAAAGTAGCATCTACGGTTAGTTACCACTAATTTTTATTTTCTAGTTTTTGGTGCAATAAAAACCGTTTAACTTAAAAATTTTTTTACTTATTTTATATATAGGTAGGTTAACATTCAAATCCATTGCCGTGATGCATTGAACAGGGGGTGACACTTGTCAACTAAAATTCAGGACCGTTTTTGAAAGGCAATTTAGTATGGCGTGCGGCTTCCACGTTTTATTTGTTCCTAGTCTGGCTACATACCGTCACTATATCTTTAATACTTATACGAGTTGAGGACCAACTAAAATGTCTCTGTTTGGCCCAATGGTTGACTGGTAGAGAATGCCTTTTAGCATTAAGTCCGCTATTTGTACAATTTTCTTTGTTTTGTGCAATAAAGTTTAAATAAATAAATAAATAATATTTATAGGTATTATTCAATAAAACAATTTGGTTTTCCCCTCACTAGCTCGTAAAGTGCTCGTTTATCCTTTAATACGAACGTGTAAAAACGCATATTATTCACTTGTGTGGCAAAGTAATGACCTTGGTTTTGGAATAACAAAACTTAAAATGCTCATGGAAATTGTTCCATATTAATGATAATTAAATAATTTGTTTGAGAATTTAGTGTAAAATACAAACCTTTATATAATATGATGATTTTAACATATAAATCCTAAAATTCCATAAGTAACAATTGTTTTAGTGAATGATGATAAGATGACTAGATGCAATCGCAAAACGCAGAAAATGTCAACGTCAACATTGTCAAAGAATATTATAGGTTATAAATGTTATAATCTTTATTTACCGACTCGAACACGCATAAAAATAGTAAACTAAACAACTTTCAGGGTGTTCTGTTATAATTTTATAAAAATAATGAATGAGAATGATTTAATAATGCATTGGCGTTGGTGTGCAACTACAGGAATGTGTTAAAATCGTGCTGCGTTTACTTTTTCGTGCTAAGTTTACTGCGACAAAATCTTGCATTAAATACATGATGCATTTGGAAAATTATTATCACTAACCCGATTATGATTGTAATGTGAACAAATAATTACCTTTTTTGAGTTTCCTCGCTATAGTGAGAGGAAAAGTTTTGTGTTACACACGGGTGCAAATGTATTTTACTTCTCGTATGTTGAACCACTCGCTTCGCTCGTGGTTCAACTATAGAATCCTTTCGCTTGCTCGTGTTTCAAATTCATACTCGCGGGTAAAATACAACTTTGCACCCTTGTATAACAAATAACTATTGTTCCATGATAAAATATAATTTCACTACTTACTCGTTTAGACAAATCTAATTTAACTATCTCTATCATGGCGATACATCGTTTCGTACCCAAGTTTCTGTGACAACTTTCAGACTCCATTATCAAACCACCCGCCTTGGGTCGTGTTCCTCACTGCTGAGGGTCGTGAACTCCGCCAATTAATCTTTGGACAATTGTTTTCCATTTGTTACGATATTCGGCAGTTTGTAAATGCGCCATGGACTTTTGTTTTGGTAATGTCGCGAATTTGGTCTGTCCAGCGCATAGGGCTTCTTCCTCTCGATCTCTTTCCCTGAACTTCCCTGTTACCAGGAGTGCTTCCAAGGTGTTTGTGTTCTTTCTAGCTATGCTGCTAGCATGTGACTAAAAATTTCGTAATCCCAAATAGGTAAATTGACTAAAGCTGGCACGTATTGAATGAATGAAATGAATGACTATAAGTGTGGATGTCTCCATGATTATTATTATTACATTGGGTTGTCATACGACTTTAAGGTGTGAAATCGAATTGAAGATCAAAAATGTAAACAAATGGGATACCACCACAAAAAAATAATCACGAGAGGGGGTAATCTAAAATCATTCAAATACTTATAAAAAATGCGTATTTACCGTCACTGACGGTACGTAGAACTTTAAATATTATACAAATTTTTAATACAAAACATTAAGCGAAATATATAATTTTTTTAATGATATTTTTCGCTACTTTTAATAAAATGTAAGGTGTTTATTTTATACTACTGGCAATGATAAGAAATCTTAAACATTTGGTTCGCAGTTATAACAATAACTAGTTTATTCGTAATTTAATACGGTAACTACACTAAGAACCATTTAAGAGGGTTCGTATTTAAAACTATGTACTTCAAAAATCAAAATAAGAGGGTGCACTAAATGACTGTTTTATGAATTCATAAAAACTAAAATTTTGCATTACAAAATACATTAATTCAGATTTTAGTATTTTAACCTACAAATCAATTATTGTCATGTTTTAATCGAAATGGATTCGATCGTAACTATAGATGAAGACTGGAATTTGTTCCGACTACCCTAAAGATGAAAATAACACGACATTCATTTTCAAACATTGATTATGTTGATTATTTACATCATTCTAGCAAATTTTCTAGGTTTTATTTTTGTAATCAGGAACCGTGGACACTCAGACGTATGTTATATACGATATTTATTGTCATATCCAAAAATATGTTAACGATTGTTATACTTTGTGTATCGAACATACTTTGACTTTCGCGTATCTACATCTACATATAAAACATTGTCTTAAGTTTAGTACCTGTAAGGATAGTTGTAAGTGTAGATATAAATAAAATAAAATAAAATAAAAAACCAATCTCAAAATGCGACGTTAATTTACAAAGGTGTTAAAAACTATATTCGATATAAAACGTTTTAGACCCCTGGAATGTCACTTTAACATTGACTTTGTAATGTCATGTCATTGTCATTGATTGTTTACATTTTTGATCTCGAATTCCATTTCAGAGCTTACATATAGGTAGGTAGGTATTTAAAATGTTAGCTGAATCAGTAATTCCCTTGTGGGTCGAATTAAACTCTCAAGGTTTGACGAACAACAAACATTGAGACACGTGAAACGATGAATAAAAGCTCCGGAAAAGAAAATATATTCAACAACTTCACAATCATTTTTCTCGGTAAGTATGGAACGCAGAAAATGTTTAAACCAAATGTTTGACTTAGGTACCATTACATAAGAAAATTGCCTTTTAAATATGTAACGTATATTTCTGGTCTATGATACTCTAATTAAAATTAATAGATTGTTTATACTTTACTTAAACTTACCACCACACAAAGTACTTCTCTACTTTGCCTTAAAATTAACTGGTAGAGAATGTCCTAGAGGCATTTAGTACACATTTTGTACCGTAAGGTTTTCTTTTGCACAATAAAGTTTAAATAAATAACTTAGAGTAAACACCTTTGATACGACACGACACTATTGGTAAAATAATACTTTCTAAAGAAAAATGTATTCATTGGTATGGTATGACTTATGACTATACAATTTGCATGTTATAGGTAGGTACCTAAGTCAAACGTGCTTTTACTTAACTAAACTCCTGTCACTTGATAAAAGTTAGAACATTTTTGATGGACATATCTAACTTTGAACACTTTCTGAAGTAAGTATCCAACGTCCACTTAGCTTCATACTTTGAAATTGAGAAATTGTTGAGAAATAAGTTAAACAAACTACTTTATTGTTCCTACATTCACATCATTCCTGGGATAATATCGAAGCTAATCATGAACAACGCTGCATCTCAAGACACTACCTTGTCGTAATTTGTATCCTAACAATGAAGTACTAGAATTCCGATTGCAGGCGCCATTTATTTTGGATTATAGCGTTGTTCACGATAAGCAACGATAGGTAGCCGTGAGATGGATTATCCGACCCTCTTTTAATAGATTAGATTAGATTTATTTATACAATAATATAAGTAATTGCCACGATCAACGTAACTGCTCTTCTTGAGCCTACTGGTATTATTAGAGATGATGGTAAGAGACATGATGGTGTGTCTTTGGTTCCTTGGAGCTTGGGACGGATGTTGGTATGGGATGTTACTTGCGTAGACACCCTGGCACCGTCCCATCTTCAACGAACTACGTTTAAGGCAGCCGCTGCGGCTGAAAATGTCGAATTTTTAAAACGTAATAAATATAAGGGCCTCGGCAAAGAGTACGATTTTGTGCCGTTTGGCGTAGAAACTTTAGGTTCTTGGGGCCCCAGCGCACGCAAATTGTTTGCTGAGATCGCGAAACGTCTGGTTGATGTAACTAAAGACCGAAGAGCTGGCGACTTCCTCGCACAACGCATCAGTATTGGGATACAGCGAGGAAATGCCGCCAGCATCCTCGGTACAATGCCACAAGGGCCAATCTTAGATATAGGTTAGGTTAAGTAGATTAGTTAGATTTAATCTATGTACATAAATTGTAGTTTTGAAAATAAATATATTTAAAAAATATAAGTAATTAGTAAAAGACGGGAAGTCTATTTGCTGGCTACTGCGACCATAACTATATAACATGGACTTCTAACGCCAGCTCAAAAATGCCCCCAAAACCAATTGTTCAATCGTACCAAGATGGGCAGGAAATAGCGCTTTTCGTGATATGGCGCAAATTTCGGCAAAACGTCTTTGATAAATGTTTATAGAATATCGCCCATCAAAACTTTGATGAACCAATCAAAACTATTATTAAATGGTGGTTTAAATTTTTTATAGGTTGACATTTAAATCCATTGCCACACATGATGCATTGAACAGGGGGTGACACTTGTCAACTAAAATTCAGGACCGTTTTTGAAAGGCAATTTAGTATGGCGTGCGGCTTCCATGTTTTATTTGTTCGTAGGCTGGCTACATACTGTCACATCAACCATGTGATAAGCCTACTAGTATATATTTTCTTACTATGCGTATATTACAAATACAATTAAACGGTTAAACTAACGTGTAGGTATTTGTTCACTACGTGCGACATGTTTCGGAGAGCATCACATCATCACATATCATCAGCCTATGATAGTCCACTGCTGGACGTAGGCCTCTCCTATTAACTATGCGTATAGACGCATTAGGAGGTAAATGCCCATAATCGCCAGACTGGGAAAGCGGATTGGCGATCGCAGTAATGTGTCCACTATGATGACGCTGCTGCCCACCATCAATCTTTTATCAAATAATGGTCAGTGATACTTCAATCCCTTAGTCGACTCTTACGGCACCCGCAGGAGGAGTTGGGGTGGTGACAAATGTATTCCTACTGCCGTCACCACACGGCAAAGGAGAGTATAGGTCTCCATTATCAAGCACTGTGCCTGCGTTCACGCCTCGCGACTCGTGAAGTATATCGGTCTCGAAGGATCGCGATATTTAAAGTGATTAGGTATGCCTCACGAAAGTTTAAATTCAATTATACATGTATTAATTGTGAATGTGTTTATGTTCATAAGAGACGCCTTTCTAATTAATTTCGCGTATTGTTTGACTTTGCTCAACTTTAACGTGCTTTAAAACAAAATAACGAAGAAACTTAATTAATTGTAAGAGGAAGCAAATGGAGAGAAAGAACATACATTTGTTAGGTTTTTTCGCTGAAGAAATATTACTACATATACGATAAAGCTCACACAATATGGCAAACAAATTTTGGCTGCGGAACCCTAAAAATGTCAACATTGTATTCATTCATTACATTATCCATTACTTTGTACCCGTCCATTGAAGCGGAGAAGAGATTATCAAGCCTTTTTCTTGTAGCTAAATTAGTTGCTTATAATAATAATAATAGCAAGTTTCAGCTGTTGCAAATAATAGTATTTGCTTTGAGAATAGATCCGTTCGCAGTAAACTTAACATGAATTAATCCCATTGGGAAATAGGTCATTCATGCATATCTAAAAGCACTCGGGCCATTTCATTTTCTAAATGGAACACGTTTTCAATATTATCAAGCATCGTTTTTTATCTTTCATTTGATATGATCGTATATCGATACCTTTGGGTTCAATTGTCGTAAAGGACAAAATGCAGGTTTTCAGGAGAAGCAAAAAACATTTTTTTTTTAGAAAACTGTTAATAACTTTTTTGTTTTTTGACCTATATTTGTGACGTGTATATGAAAACAATGTAGATTGCTGATATATTTGACCTGGTGTAGCAATTGTAGTGATAAACTAAACGGCTTAGAAGGTAGATGTTGTTAAGGACACGTCAAAATGCTGTTTACATCCACGTTTTTTTTAACAATTAGAGTTGATAGGGTCGTAAGTGACGGACTTAGATTTTTTTTTTCAAATTTGGGGCGTAAATGTAGGCGAAATGGTAGCGACTGTTTTGCGCGTAATTTATTGACAACACATTTAAAACATTTAATAAAACTTAAAAAATATCAATACCTTTGGGTTCAATTGTCGTAAAGGACAAAATGCAGGTTTTCAGAAATCACGTTTCTTGGGGGCAAGAAACGTGATTTCTGAAAACCTGCAACCTTTAAATATCAATTTTGTTCTAGTTTTTAATACTAATAATAAAACATTGCTTTATAACATTGCCGTATTAACCAATAATACAGCATTGTATTTCTGCTGCCGTTATAACAACAAAGACTTAACTTTAAAAAAATTAACTGTCTATCACGGTTCTCGTGATACAGCCTGGCGATAGACGAACAGACACACAGCGGAGCCTTTATAGTAATTATAGGGTTTCGATTTAGCCTCTGGGTACGGAACCCTAAAAATGGTCAAATATTTTTTTTTATTATAAATATTAGATGTGTTATGAAAGAAAAGACCGAGTGGCCGAGGGGTACAGGCATCAGCCGCGAAAGCTGAGGGGGTTCGATCCCCACCTCGCACGTTAGGTAATCTTGGTCGTTTTTCTTTGCTATAATTATGACATCTAATATTTATAATTTATATAGTAGTATTATGTAGTGTGACTACTGGGGAAAATTAAAAAGTACAAATCAAAATATTTAGTTAATATAAATAATTTGATTTGTGTTTTCGCAGTACGTTTAACCTTTTTTAATTTTAATAGTTTTCAAATAGGTTCTACTTATTAGAAGTGGCAAGCCGCTAATGGTAAGATCCCAGATTCGATACGATCTAAAATGGATACAATACATTATCAGCCTCCGTAGCTAGGTGACTCAGCATATCCCCGCGAGGGCACTTATTTATCCGTTTATCATAAACATTTGTTTCTAGGCCATCGTTATTTTCTATGTATTTATCCACATACCAAGTACCCACAGTACCTACACGCCTTAATTGAGCTTATCATGGGATCTGTGTTAGATTATCCCGTGATATTTGTTTAAATTGAGGCGGCAGTTCTATTTTGTATGTGATTTAATATTAAGTACCTAATTTGAATTACGCCGACTCGCTTGCTTTAATCTATCTGTAGGTGCAGTGCACCGATTAGCTAACACGCTTTTTGCTTTGCTTGTAGCTTACTGGGCTTACTCTATTTTTTGTCTTACGCTTTTTTCTATCGTTCTTCTAACTTAATGTGCTGTGTTTCAAACTGTTATTTCTCTTCTATGTATCCATGACTCTTGTGTGCTGTCTATTGGTAATTTATGGGGATCTAGCTGTTTTAGTGTTCTCGCCAGCTAGTGTCCCACAAAATCAACTCCAAGAATCGAGCTAAAATTTTCTGGCTCCTTTTTACCTATTTCACCTGGAAGCTATAGATAAAAAGAGTTTACTGGCAGCGAGTGTACTGCGGTCTCTCGGGACGATGTTTATTTCAGCAGGTATTGCAGATGCGTGGTCTGTCGGCCCCGACCTTTAATAATGCAGGGGTTAATTCCAGCGGCGGGTGTGACAGGTTTTGTAACACGAATACTGTACGCTATGCAAACATTTAGGTCAGAGATGAGTAAGTCGTAAAAACGTCGATGATTTCGTCAGACAACGTAGCGTCCCTTTAGGGTGCGGCTCCACTGACGCGGAGAGGAGCGGAGATGTGCAAAATTGATCAATTACATTCTTCAACATACATTTGTCACCACCCCAACTCCTCCTGCGGGTGTCGTAAGAGTCGACTAAGGGATTGAAGTGTCACTTACCATTATTTCATAAAAGATTGTTGATGGGCAGCAGCGTCATCATAGTGGACACATTACTGCGATCGCCAATCCGCTTGCCCAGCGTGGCGATTATGGGCATTTACCTCCTAATGCGTCTATACGCATAGTTAATAGGAGAGGCCTACGTCCAGCAGTGGACTATCATAGGCTGATGATGATGATGATGATGATGACATTCTTCAATATATTGATTTAGACTTTCACGATTATCACACATATTTTAAAGACAAACGGGTCTTAATCGCGTAAACTTACGTTTAATTATATCCTGACGTTTCGGGCATGACGTTACACCCGTGGTCGCAGGCAGACATTCTTCAAATTCAAAAAACGAAACACTGTGATGTAGTCTCATTGGCCGAGCTCCCACAGCTCACCCTTAGGAGGAGTTGTTGACAGTTTTACCTCTTTTAAAATCGATATTTTGCCGTCTTCACTTTTATGCAATCATATCATCAGCCTCTATCCGCCCACGGATGGTAAACTAGGAGGTAAATGCCATAATCGCCACGCTGGGCAAGCGGGTTGGCGATCGCAATAGTATGTGATGATACTGATGACAATGCTGCTGCTCATCATCAATCTTTGAACATCATACTTAAATACAATTATATAAATGTACTTGGGCCCACTTCATTGAACCTAACGAACCTGCGGCCCTACCGCGAAAAACGAAATTCGTAAATTTCGAGGATTTGTCTCTCTCACTCTAATGATGCCTTCGTTTGAGTGACAGAGAATAATCCTAGAAATTTACGAATTTAGATTTTCGCGGTAGCGCCGCTGCTTATACCCACTACACCAAACTAATGCTAACCCTTCTCGTGTCATGAAAAAATATACGTGTGTACATAATAAAACATAGTTATTATACATTAAAAAAGCTACAATAAAGTACCTTGATGTTCTCTAAGTGTAACTCCCTAAGAAAAACTTTAATCTTTTTATTTCCAAGGTGACATAAGGATGTGACCTACTTTTCCAAAATAAAGGAGTACTTATTAAGTATATACAAACATGAGATTATGCGCAAGTGTTCACTATATATTAACTTGTCTCTGGTATAATGCAACATCAGTACCGTGCCCGAACAGCGGAACACTGCAGCACATATTGCAAACGTCAATCACAATGTCGATTTGCGAAATGCATCCGTCACGCTTTGATGCACGCCGTAATTCCAGTAATTCAGCCGCTACAAATCCGGGGATGAAAACGTAATGGAAACCGTTAATCCGATTTCTATCACGGGACAAACAGTGTCTAGTAAGCAAATATGCATGTAATTTTGTAAAATGTAATAGTACATTGTGTATTAAGGGCGGTAAATAAGAAATAATAATTCTTGTACCGCCCGCGGCACACACAATATTTTTCATCACACCTGTGAGGCCAAAAAAGTAAATAAAACAATATATTTTCACAAAACTACTCTAAAATGGTCTAAATCATTACTCAAAATCAGGGATGACTTAAATTTATCATTTTTATAACAGAAATCCCGGCTAGTGCGACGTAATGTTGTATGAAAAGCCTTGATTGCCCTAGGGCGTAATGACGCATCTACGGCGCGCATCGCCGCAGCGCATTGGCGCACTTACCTAACAGGTGTGATAAAAAAGTTTAAATAGAAGTGGTAGTTTTAGGTATGGGCAATAGATCCTCAACTATCCGAACATTTTTTTAGGGGATGGATCGAAATCAATTTCCGCCAAATCGTTTGCCGAAATCGCGAAATGTCTGGTTGGCGTAACTAAAGACCGAAGAGCTGGCGACTTCCTCTCACAACGGATTAGTGTTGGGTTGGTTACATAGGTTAGGTCAGTTAAATTTAATTTATGTAAAAAAATTGTATTCGTAATGCAATATCCATAAAAACCGACTATTATTAGTATTTTAAGTATTATTAACTATACAAAACTTTTCAAAAGTCTTTATACACATGCGGGATAGAAGTGCGCCTATATTGTACTCGTAATAACAGAGGTGTTCGCATATTTAAAACTCGATTACCTAAACTCACCCTTCAGATAAATTTGTGCTTAGGTAATCGATTTTAAACTCTGTTATTAACAAAAAAATGCAATCATTAGAAAGCTGGCTTTTTCCACCCTCGAGACTGCTTTGCCGTGAAACTTTTTCTTTTCTAATTTGAAAATACTGACTTACTCGAGGGATCCGCTCTCGATTTACGAAACATTTCACACTACGAGTAGGTATTTGGACTAGATTTATGGGATTAGGCATTAAATTATTAACCTTACAATTAATATCGTCCTTTGCTAACTTAGATTTTTATTAACTTAAATTAACTTAAGTAGAATACCTATAAAGGTACCAGAAAAATAGGTACAGGTACTTATTTAATACGAATACCTAGACATAATAGTAGTAGGCAGAACTGGATCCGTCAAGTGAGGAATCAACTACGTCTTCTTGGAGCGGAGCTTTTAACCCCGCAAATGTTGCCCTGAAGTACCAGATGATGGATTTCATATTTAGAACCCCACGTGCCAATATAAGTACTGGGTGTTTCATCTCTCATTGAAAACCTCAGGGTGTGTTTAGGAGAATCGCTTTCGCTCAATCGCAAGCAAACGCATTATCGGACTGGTACATTATAAAAGTGACACAAAGAGAAAACTATGATACGGCATCTTGGTTACGTACTTAGATGCCCCATGTATGTAAGTCATACGTACTGAGCAATTTTTGCTGCAGGATGAACCCCCAAACTCGCGTAGTGTGATCTTGCCGTTTTGGATGGGAGCGATTCTTTTGGGAGTTCAGTAAATAATAGGTACATATTTGGTCGACATACCACATAACCACTACTAAATACAAAGTATATTGCACTGGATACTTGAGGTGCTCGATGGCGGTGAGGCTCGGACACCTAAACTAGGTCATACTGTATCTCAGGGTCCTGTCCCCTCCGCAACCGAGCAAGGTGCTGGATAGTTGATAGATGCATAATATGTAGGAGACCAGGCTGCAAAAATGCAGGCTGTAGTAGATGTACCATGACTTTACAAGTATCGGTAGCATATTATCCTTTACTTTCCAACTCATGGTACGAAAG
>JALPQI010015180.1:0-33845 GCA_025490895.1 Thaumatotibia leucotreta | reverse complement strand
CCTTATGTCATGGCCATATCGGAAATTTGGCTTAGACCGAATATAGAGTTTAAACTTCCATCATATGTATCTCTCATGAACTACCGGGCAGATGGACGAGCAGGATGTGCCCTGTTCATCAGAGATCATATTCCTTTCTCTCAAATTCCCATCGATCTACATAACGCTAACTTTAACGGGGTTTGCGCGAGGGTGGGAGAAATCACCTTTCTTTCTTTATACATTCCTACTCCTTCTTCCAATATCTTAAATGAATTAAACCAATTAATATCAACCCTTCCTCTCCCTATAATAATATTAGGTGACTTCAATATTCACCACCCATTATGGGGCTGTGATAGAAGTGACCTTCTAAGTAATCACCTCCTGAACATTCTAGACAGTAGAAATTTATGTTTACTCAATTCTGGATCTCCAACGCTACGCCCTCTTCCTAATCAATCGACCAGTGCGGTTGATCTGTCTTTATGCTCTCCTATACTAGCTCCTCAAATCACTTGGGAAGTGTTAAAATTCTCATATGGTAGTGACCACTTCCCTATCATCCTTACTTTGCCACTCCCGTCTTCAAAAAGGTCGATTATGAAACCCCTTTTAATCTATAATATTAATGGAGCAGACTGGGACAGTTATAGAAGATACTTAAATAGCGAAGTTGATGGCTTACCTCCTGTTTCCCTTAATCCTCCACAGCTTTGTTCTGATTCTCTGGTAGCAGCCATAAACTCTGCTGCGAAGAAAGCATTTCCTCTTAAAAATGCTGCAGTTGGTAAAGTTCCCTCTCCTCCGTGGTGGGATAAAGATTGCACCAATGCCATAAAGAAAAGAAAAAGTGCTGAACTCTCGTATGCACTGTGCATGTCAACTGAGAATTTTCAAAATCTTACGGCTGTTATGTCGGAAACAAGATCCTTACTTAAGAAAAAGAAGTCGGAAGGCTGGAAGTCCTTTTGCCTTTCTTTAAATCCTGCGACTCCAGATTCTCTGGTGTGGAATAATATCCGTAGATTCAGGAATTCATCTATCTCCCGCAGCTGTCCTTATCCTTCTTCCCACCTCTGGGCGGAAGCTTTTCTTTCTAACTTAGCTCCTCCTTTCGCTCCAGATGTGTTGGACTCCCCCATAGGGCTCCTTAACAATGACTCGTCTGATCCCCTAGACCAGCCCTTTACCCACCAAGAGCTAATTAATGCTCTCGGATTAGTTAAAGACTCCACTCCTGGCTACGATGGCATCACTTACTCTTTTATCACCAAAGCAGGGACCCGCTTCCAAAAATATCTTTTAGACCTGTTTAATTGTATTTTACTCAAGGGTCACCCCCCTATTTCTTGGAAGCACCAGCTGGTAATGCCGATCTTAAAACCCACAAAAGACCCTAATGACCCTAGATCGTATCGCCCCATTGCCCTTTCTTCGGTTCTAACTAAAAGCCTTGAACACCTTATTAAAAATAGACTCGAATGGTTTCTAGAAAGCCGCGAACTCTTCGGATCCTCCCAATTTGGCTTCCGAAAGGGTAAGAGCACTACCGACAGCTTAGGGATCTTTACTACTGATATCAGGCTTGCTTTCTCAAAGGGTGCCTCTGTGGTTGCCGCATTCTTAGATGTAGAAGGCGCTTATGACAACGTCCGACTCCCCATCCTCAGACAAAAACTTCGTAAACTGAATGTCCCATTGAAGTTGGCTACCCTCGTTGGTAATTTGCTCTCGGAACGTCAGATCACCTTCCGTGGAAGAGATCCTGATATCAAGCCGACAAGATTGTTATGGAAGGGACTGCCGCAGGGGTCAGTCCTGAGCCCTCTACTATATAACGTTTACACGTACGATTTAGAAATGTCGGCTGCTGATTGCCAGGTTTTACAATACGCAGATGATATTTTAATATATTCTGCAAATAAACACATCAAAGTAGCTTGTGAAAATCTAAATACCTCGTTGAACTCTTTAAATTCATGGCTCTCTGAAAACGGGTTAACGCTTTCCCCCACTAAGAGTTGTGCGGTGATATTTTCTCGGAAAAGAATCCTCCCTCAAATCAGTATATCTATTAATCATCTGGAAATACCTAATCGTTCGGCATATAAATTCTTAGGAGTAACATTGGACTCAAAATTAAACGGTTCCGAGCATTTCGGCTATTTGAAAAAGAAATGTGAACGAAGGCTTAATACCCTGAGATGTTTGTCGGGAGTTTGGTGGGGAGCCCATCCAACTAGCCTCAGACTTCTCTATAATGCAACGGTAAGAAGCGTATTAGATTACGCTTCTTTCCTGTTGGAACCTGGAAATAAACAGGGACTGAGAGGATTGGATCTCATTCAAAACAGAGCATTAAGAATTGTTGCAGGAGCAATGAAATCTAGTCCTACCAATGCGCTACAGGTGGAATGCGCTGACCCACCTCTGAGCCTCCGCAGACAATTCCTTGCTGACAGGTATTTATTTCGTGCAATCCAATTCTCATATCATCCCCTTATCCACCGACTTTTTGATCTTAAGGCAGCTACAAGGTCCAATAAAAGCCCGCCATGTCTCGTGAAAAGCCTAATAAAATTTCAATTAATCAAAGACCCTGTCCACCACTCCCCATGTCTTCCTATCTTCCAACATAGCTATGAAGCTGTAGGTACTTACCTACTACTCACCGTGTTACCAGCAAGAAACCTTTACCTCACCACAAATACCACAATACCTTAATTACCAACAACCAGATTACCGATTGATCAGATCGTCCAGCAAGAAACAAGGATTGATTGATTGGTCACAGAAACAAGAAGTTGCTCTAAGAAGAGCAGTTTGCGTTGCACTGAAAAGTGCAGTTCGGCTGTCCTGAAAAGGACAATGAAGTAGCAGGAACTTCGACGTGCAGCACACAGCGCAGCGGACGGAGACAAGTTCACGACGAGCACGATGAAACACACGCGGAGCAGCGGGCGCGGCGACATGTTGATATCTCGGCGATCGGCGGCGAAATGGCCGACCGCGATCGCGGATTTTGTATTTATAGGTACGCGCGATAGCGCGCGCGTCTGTGATTTGCGCTGCAATCTCGCGATGCCGATTACGCGTATCGCCACAAGTTGGTACATCGAATAGTGTAATATTAATGAGTAATTTTGTAAATAAAATCATTCGAACCAGAATCAGGAAGCAATTACTTCTTTCATTACCACCTTCAACCAATACCTAAAGTAATACCTAAAGTGGTGACCACCGACTGAACCCTGAAGAAGAAAGAAGCCTACAAGACAAGATGTCTCCCATCAACGGTGTGAACGAAGAACAGCTGACGCCTCAAGATGCAGCTTCGCCGCCTATCGTGACTGCCGCCGCTACGCTATCTCACGACGTGGCAGCCATCTCCCTGGCGCTACGCGTTCCACCCTTCTGGAGAGATCAGCCCGTACTCTGGTTCTGCAGCTTCGAAGCAGCCACGGCAGAGCTGAAGAGGAGCCAGGCTCAGCTGGCACAGATGGTGATAGCACAGCTGGACAAACAAGACATACAGAATATCAGCGACCTCATATACTCGCCACCAGCCGACAACTATTACACTGCCATTAAGAACAGGCTCATCTCAGTGTATGAAGAATCGGACAGCTCACAGACGAAGAAACTCCTGTCGCAAGTCGAGCTCGGAGAGCAGAAGCCCAGCCAACTATTGCGACGGATGCAGACCCTCAACAAAGAAAAGTTCCCAGATACGACGATACAGATGATGTGGCTCGACCACCTGCCTCCCCACGTTCGCTCCGTGCTGACCGTCAGCGAAGCATTTAAAATCAAGACCACACTGGAAGATCTCGCGTTGTTAGCGGACAAGATGATGGAGCACATACCTACCACAGCACATCAGATTGCCGCCATCTCATCTCCAGTCATCCCACCACCTTCGCTACCGTCACCACAGCACCCGACCACAGCTTACCCACCAGGCCTCGACGCGCAATTTCTCATCGGCGAGATAAGAAGATTGTCACTTGAAGTCGCCGAGCTACGATCCAGACCACGTGACAGCTACAATCTTCGCCACAGCCGATCGCATCGCCGTTTCTCGTCACGTCCAAGAAATACTTCGCAATCGTCGCAATCGCAAGATCGAAGCCGCAGAAGCTCACCATTGCCGTACTGCCATTACCACCGCCGATTCGGCATGGATGCACGAAATTGCACATCACCCTGCAGCTTCAAGCCGATCCCGTCATCATCATCATCGCCGTCGGAAAACTAGATGTAACGCTGGCTGCGGCGGAAACCGGCGTTACTCACACATCACACCGCCTATTCGTGACCGACCGCACTTCAAGATTAACTTTCCTCGTGGACACTGGCGCTAACATCTCCGTGCTACCCCGAACGCCCGGCACCAAAGCGCAACCACTGCCATTTCAACTCTACGCAGCGAATAACACCGTCATACCTACCTACGGAGAGAAGACGCTAGAGCTTGATTTGAAGCTACGTCGACCGTTTCGTTGGAAGTTCGTCATCGCAGCTGTATCGAAACCTATCCTCGGTGCAGATTTCCTCGACTACCATCACCTACTCGTCGACATAAGGAAGAGACGGCTAATCGACGGCAAGACGCTACTCTACACTAACGCGCAGATCTGTACTGCTAACATACCTACCGTGCGCAGTATAGACGTGCAGCAGTCGTACCACAACATCCTTGCCGACTTCCCAGGAACCACTCGTCTAACATCGATGAAGCTAAGCCCGAAACACAACGTCGAACATTTCATCGAAACGACTGGACCTCCACTGCACTGCAGACCTCGTCCAATCGCACCGCACCGCTACGAACTCGTGAAGAAAGAATTCGCCAACATGATGGAACAAGGCCTGTGCAGACCAAGCAAGAGCCCTTGGGCATCACCTCTTCACGTCGTGCCGAAGAAGAACGGTGAATTACGTGTGTGTGGTGACTACAGACGGCTTAACGCAATTACTAAGCCCGATCGTTACCCAATCCCACGCATACGTGATTTCACTTATCAACTCGCCGGCAAGCAAGTTTTCTCCACGTTGGATCTCAACCGCGCATACCAACAACTGCCAATCGCTGAAAAGGACATCGAAAAAAGTGCCATTATAACTCCATTTGGCCTTTTCGAGTTTCCACGGATGTGCCCCGGACTCAAGAATTGTGGTCAAACATTTCAACGCTTCATCCACGAAGTATTGCGCGACCTTGACTTCGTTTTCCCATTCGTCGACGATTTACTCGTTGCATCGACCGACGAAAAAACGCACGAAACTCACCTACGCGCCGTACTAACAAGACTGCAAGATTACGGCATAACCATCAACCCGTCAAAGTGCGTATTCGGCAAGCCATCAGTGAAGTTCTTAGGCTACGAAGTCAGCAAAGATGGAATTCGACCGCCTACTGAAAAAGTACAAGCAATCATCGACTACCCGAAGCCTAAGAATATCGACGAATTACGACGATTCCTCGGCATGCTGAATTTTTACCGCGAAAATATCAAGAACGCCGCACAAATTCAAGCACCGCTCTGCAAATACCTACACAACGCGAAGAAGCGAGACAAAACCGAAATTTCTTGGAACGACGAAGCCGAAGAATCCTTCAACGCGTGCAAAGTTAGCATTCAAAACGCCGCTTTGCTCGCGCACCCGTCACACGAAGCCCCAATCGCAATCTTCAGCGATGCAAGCGACAAAGCCGCCGGAGCGTCACTCAACCAGTACGTCAATAACACGTGGCAACCACTTGGCTACTTTTCGAAGAAATTCTCCGACGCCCAGACTCGCTACTCTACATTCGATCGGGAATTACTTGCCATTTATATGAGTTGCAAGCATTTTCGAAAAATGTTCGAAGGCCGAGATCTCATAATTTTCACCGACCACAAGCCGCTGACATATGCATTCACTAAGACAGCGACCAACAATGAATCACCGCGACGCACCCGACAGCTGCTGTATATCAGTGAATTCACTACCGATATACGACACGTTCCCGGAAATCAAAATGCCGCCGCCGACGCACTATCCCGCATAGAAGCTATCTCCTGCCCATCTCCGATAGACTACAAGCAACTCTCAGAAGCACAAGACCGAGATAACAATAATATTCAACTACTCTCACAGCAAGACAACCTAACAATCAAACAAATCACAATTCCCGGAACTTCAATCAAACTGTACTGCGAAGCATCAACGCCGCACTTACGACCTTACGTACCCGAAGAGCATCGCCGTGCCGCCTTCAACGCCGTACACAACGTCAGCCATCCCGGAATCAAAACGTCACGAAAACTAGTCGCCGAACGCTACTTTTGGCCCGGTCTAAATGCCGACGTAGGCAAATGGGCAAAAGTATGTGTACACTGTCAACGTGCGAAGATTCAACGACACACCACAAGTCAAATTTCAAGTTTCCCGCCAACACAAAGGTTCGAGCACATACACGCCGATCTCGTCGGACCTTTACCTACTACCGCAAGCGGACATCGATACCTACTCACAATTATCGACCGAGCTACAAAATGGCCCGAAGCTGTACCGCTGTGTGAGATCACTGCCGAAGACGTCGCCAAAGCCCTGTACGAAGGTTGGATCTCCCGTTTCGGATGCCCCGCTACCATTACCACGGACCAAGGACGGCAATTCGAGAGTCGAGTTTTTGCGTCACTCACACGCTTACTCGGCATCGAAAGAACCCGTTCAACGCCGTATCATCCGCAGGCATCTGGAATCATCGAGCGCTGGCACCGAACTCTCAAGGCCGCGCTGAAAGCAAGACTACAAACGGAGAAGTCATGGATCGACACAATACCTACCGTGCTACTTGGAATTCGAGCCGCGCTACGAACGGACACCGGTGTAAGCGCAGCCTTACTAACTTATGGCTGTACTGTACGATTACCCGGTGATTTCGTAATACCTACGCGCGATGACGTCATGGACTCCAATTTCGTCGAAAACTTACGATCGACAATACGCAAGTTAACTCCGACACCGAACATCCCGCAACACGGTACAAGATCAATATTCGTACATCGCGATCTCCAAACCTGCGAACACGTATTCGTACGAGTCGACGCCGTAAAGAAGCCGCTACAAGCACCTTACGACGGACCCTACCGAGTGCTACATCGCAACGATAAAGTGTTCACTCTGCAGCTACCTAATCGCCAGATGAACATCTCGATCGACCGTCTGAAGCCTGCCTACACCATCGCCGACACCGAGCAAGACATACCTATAGCTACAAGTTCAACGACCGCGCCGAACACACCTACAACTACGATACCTACAGTTACCGCGCCGAGCGCAACTTCGCAAGATATACCTACCGCTACAACGCCGAACGCAACTATGTCACCTGCATCACACAACAAGCATCAGAATATTCCCAGCATATTGAAACGAAGCCAGGACTCCAATGCAACTTCACCCACTCAAGTACCTACGACCCGCACTGGCCGCGCTATTCGCCTGCCGGTACGTTTCACTTGAGGGGGAACCCTGTAGGTACTTACCTACTACTCACCGTGTTACCAGCAAGAAACCTTTACCTCACCACAAATACCACAATACCTTAATTACCAACAACCAGATTACCGATTGATCAGATCGTCCAGCAAGAAACAAGGATTGATTGATTGGTCACAGAAACAAGAAGTTGCTCTAAGAAGAGCAGTTTGCGTTGCACTGAAAAGTGCAGTTCGGCTGTCCTGAAAAGGACAATGAAGTAGCAGGAACTTCGACGTGCAGCACACAGCGCAGCGGACGGAGACAAGTTCACGACGAGCACGATGAAACACACGCGGAGCAGCGGGCGCGGCGACATGTTGATATCTCGGCGATCGGCGGCGAAATGGCCGACCGCGATCGCGGATTTTGTATTTATAGGTACGCGCGATAGCGCGCGCGTCTGTGATTTGCGCTGCAATCTCGCGATGCCGATTACGCGTATCGCCACAAGTTGGTACATCGAATAGTGTAATATTAATGAGTAATTTTGTAAATAAAATCATTCGAACCAGAATCAGGAAGCAATTACTTCTTTCATTACCACCTTCAACCAATACCTAAAGTAATACCTAAAAAGCTATAACGTTTTGCCCTCGAGTGATCCTTAATTTTGATATCTGTCATGATGATCCCCATTCTGATGAATATCTTCGACAGATCCTCTCACGTGAATGGCATGACTGGCATACAATCTATTGCGATGCTTCTAAGTTATCAGAAGAGGGATGTGTAGGAGTAGGCATCTTTCATTCCCAGTACAAAATTGTCCAAAAAGTAAAATGCCCCCCAGAAACTTCTGTTTTCACTGGTGAGAGCATAGGAATTCTGAAAAGCGTGAATTACATCTTACTCTGTAAATTAAAAAAGACTATAATTTTTTCGGACTCCCGTAGTTGTTTGCAATCCTTGTTAGCCAATCCGTTTTCTATTCCTAATAATGATATCATTTTCCAAATCAAAAATAGCCTTATAACCTGCAAAAACCGAGGATTAAAAGTTTTTTTTAATTTGGATACCAAGCCATTCAGGTATTGATGGCAATGAAAAGGCTGATCAGCTCGCCAAGGAAGCGGTGGTGTGTGGGGACAAAGTCCCTTTTAAAAACTATTCCCATGATCTAGCCCCCCTGGCTACCAAGGCTTTATACAAATCCTGGTCAGCTCTCTGGACTAGGTCAAGCAAAAAACGTGGTAAATCATTTTTCTTAATACAACCTAATATTCCAAAAAAACCGTGGTTTTCCAAAATTATAATGTGTAAACAATTTTGCTCCACAATAATAAGAATGAGGCTGGGGCACTGCTGCTCCCCATCACATTTGGCGAAAATTCACATTAAAGACTCCTCCCTCTGTGAATGTGGATTAGATATAGGTGACCTTAATCACATTTTTTTAAATTGTCAACTTTATGATAATTCTTCTCTATATTCTGTCTTGATAAACTTAAATATTCCCCTACCTACTCATATTCCTAATCTAATCCAAATTGACCCAGTTAACAGCAAAGATATTTTTAACGCCTTAGGCTCCCACTGTACCATTAATAAAATCAAATTATAAATTTGTAACAGGATTAGCAACTTATTTTTATGTAACAACGCGTTAGGATGAAACTTGTATGAAACTACGAAACAACTTGACACTGGCTAATCGGAAGAGAGCCACTACGCGCAAATATGTTGCGTGAAAAGGAAAAAAAAAAAAAGCTTTTTATGAAAACGATCGTTTTTATGCTACATTTGGTTGAGCCACTTGGCAATGGATGCAATTTGGTCGTGTAATATGGGTTCGGTATTTTTCGTTAGTAGGCACGATCGCGACATGACCGATGTTCCCCGATGATATGTCAGTCAAATACGAATCTTTGTTGCGTCAAAATTTCATTGTGTCAAAACTAGTTGAAATAATAAAAATTTCTTCGTCTACGAGAATTAAGGATTAGTCATCGGCCATTAGTAGACGCTAGATGTCGTTGTTCCTAGCGGAAACTGGATAACGACAGTTCTTCATAGATTTGTTTAAAACCGTTTAGTAATTTATTCTTATTTGCTTCAAATCGGAAGCCATGATTTATCTGATATTAATAGGCGAGGTAATTTTTCCATTCATATTTATATAAATAGGCAATATAGGCATGTTATCGAGCAATTTTAAATTATTTTTTTCATTGACAAAGACATTGAAAACTTATTGAATGTAACCTTTGTAGAAATATGGTAGGTAACCTTTGACAATCTACCCATAATCCTATAATCTGTCAGTAGCCATAAAAATGTATAATAGAAACTTGATAGTTTCTGACTGAAATTCTAACTTTGAAAAAATACCAGTCAGTGACAGCCGTTAAAAGGAAAGTGAACGAAATTACCATCAGGGCTCTGAAGTTAGATTGACGTCTCCAGGTCTAAAGCGGATGTTATAACGTAACTATAGTAACGTCAGCTTCCGGAAAAATAGCGAACAATCATTGGTTAAACATTTTTGTTATTACGTAACCATGGTAATGTCACCTTCTGAAGAATACGCGAGCGGTCATTGACTAACCGTAGCAACGACCGCCCCATTGGTCAGCAGAGTTCGGCCGAAGTCGTGATACCAGCCTCATAAGAGTTCGGAACCCGATTTGTATTATTCGACCAAGTTGCGAACAGTGGCAAGTGGCTCAACAATCCCTTGTGGTGACTGTACTGGCTCAACACTAAAATCTCGACATAAGGGACGTGCACGGTCTGTGCGTACTACAGAAAACATCGAACGGGTGAGAACGTCTGTGCGAGCGGATACAAGAAACTCAACGCGTAAACGAGCTACGGTTAATTCAGACCGTTACATCTCTATGTTAAGGGATTTCCTGGCACCGAAACTTCACGAATCGCATGGTTACAACAACAACACATGGTTTCAGCAAGACGGGGCCACCTGCCATACAAGTGACGTGACCCTGGCAGCTTTGTATGAAATGTTTCCTCAAAAATTGATATTGAGGCGGGGTGATATTGCTTGGCCTCCCAGGAGCCATGACTTAACTCCAGCTGACTTTTTTTGTGGGGTTACTTGAAAAGTAATCCGGCAACCACAGCAGAATTAAAGGAGAACATTCGCCAAGAATTCCAAGCAATATCTCCGCAACTTCTGACGAGTCTTTCAAAATTTACAAGCAAGGCTGGAAGAGTGCCGCAACCGCCATGGAGGACACCTTGATGATTTAATTTTTAAAACGTAAAATTTATTTATTTGACATTGTTTCTAAATATTCTTTTTATTTCAAAACACAAAAAAACACCAATTATTTAAATTTTCAAAAATGCATTTATCATTGGCCCACCCTGCACATCCGGAATCAGAATATGAATTAATACTCTTAGGGCGTTTGTGCACTACACTGACTTTTACCGTCCGGTAGTCCGGTTTTTTACGGTCCGATATGCCACGCCATTAAATGTATATAGTAGCTTGTGCACTATACGTAATTTTACCATCCGACATTTTACTTTTCCCCATTCCGGACAGTATTTTTCCGATCCGAGATGACAGCTATGAAAAACGTGTTAATGCTTGTGCACTGCGTCCGGAATTGCACTGACTTTTACCGTCCCCGATACTCCGATTTTACAAAATTGAACCGTAAAAAACCGGACTAAAAACCGAGTAAAAAGACGGACAAGTGCACAAGCCAATCATGCGTTTTTTCATGCCATATCGGACCATGAAAACTCAGTCTGCCGGACAGTAAAAGTCATTGTGGTGCACAATCGCCCTTAGGCCGGCCTTATACATCCGGAATCAGAGTAAGTATTCATAATCATAATTATGAATTCATATTCTGTTCTACCGCTTTGTCGGGACTACAGCCACGTTTCCACTTATTCTAAGCGAGCATGCACTTGTTCGTGGGCTGACGAACGAACATTTTGCTATGTGAAATCCTGTTTTCATCTGCCCAAGAACGAAGGAATGCTCGCTCAGGACTCGGGACGCAGTTACGCGGCTTACTAACGGTCACTGAGCTGACAGACAGACGGGCATAGCGAAACTATACACGGTGCTCGCGAGCATACCGAAAGATTTTAACTATGCATTCTAGACATCAAAATAAACAAAAAATATTATGAGACCTAGGCCGCGTTTTATAAAGTTACAATTTACAATTTCGCTGTTTGCCTCTCTAACGCACGCACATATTGGCTCGAAAGAGAGGCAAACAGCGAAATTGTAAATTGTAACTTTATAAAAGGCGACCCTAATGTCAAATTCAAGGAAAATAAAAGATTTTTTTTCTTTTTTATTGGTTTTTTGAAAACGTTTTAACATTTGCAATACTTTTTATCATAACAACAAATTGCTAAAATAATTTTTTTAAATGTTTTCTTTTAGGGACAGGTTTTTTCGTCAAGTCTATTCTTATTTTTTGATTGTCAGGCAAAAGGTGTGGTAATATTAGAACAGCATTGTAATCAAAAATAAGTTTTATGACTAGTTACGTCGAAAAACTTATTTCGAAAAAAGGTTAATTATATCTGGAACCAAGCCGAATCCAGTATCCAAATACTCTAAATATGCTCAGGAATTCAGCATTAAAATCTTTCGGAATGCTCACGAGCACCGTGTATAATGCAAGTGTGAAAAAAAGTAACTCGTGTCGATTTTGAAAACACGTTTTGGTCGGTCGTGTTGTAAATGTAATTTATCACCACTCGTTCCGAACATAATTTTTTTTTCAGACTTGTATCGTAATTAACTAATTTCAAAATATTTATATCTTGCGATATTTTTTGGACAATCTGTAGAATATTTAAATATTCTAAATCAACCGATGCTTAGCCTATGGATGGTGGGGGATTAAAAATACAAAATACTATTCAATTTACAATTTTATTGCAACGTCCTTATATTTTATGATGTCACTCCTATGGAGCCTCGACTCCGTTATAATAATTATAAACTATAATTTTAACGTGAGAATATCGTACAGTGAAAACCATTAAATAATGGAAAATAATTATAAAATAGATACATCAAGGGTCATTCAACCTGAAATTATAATTATATATTTTAAGAATAAATCATACCAGCATATAGTATAAATTTATGCTCTGTCCAAAAACTGTTAGTACAGAAAGGCGGCAAATTAAACAAAAATGTAGAAAAGAAGTTGGGTTGTCTATAGAAAATTTGAGTTTGCCGCCGAAATCGACCAACTTTTTAAAAATATTAGCTATAAAGCCGCGAAAGCGAGTGAGTATAAGCGAGCACACTGCCGTCGACTCCACACTCGCGTTCGCGGCTTCGCCCCGCGATTCGCTCAAGAGTGGGGAGCGGCTTAAACATATAGAATTTGAGCTTTTCGCACTGAAAAAAATTCGTGCTTAATTGTTTTGTCTACGGCAAATTAGGTTCTTATTTTTGTTTTAAGAAATTGGTTACCGTGCTATTGAAATGCAATGCAGTTTTTTTTTATGTTTTTTTTTATAAAAGTTTCCAAGTGGTCTAAGGTTTATTACGAAAGGATTTGCTTAGAAAATCTCCTTAGAAAAGACGGCAATGTTAACACGAGGTTTAGTTACAAAAATAACCTATACTATTTCTGTGGACAGGGATAAATCTATGTGCTTCGACCTATATGCTCGTATCATTTACTTTATGCCTATACTAAGTATGCTACAAAAGCCGTCATACAGATTATATGTATCAGTCCGAATGCATTTTAGAGTAACCTTTGAAGAATTATTTAACGCGTAAATTAGCAACAAACAATGAAGGAATTTGCGATTTACATTATCGTGAGGTGAATTAACATAAGGCGGGTCTACATTGATCGAGCTGCCTCGCGCGGCAAATTTCTCGCGAGGCGAGTCGTCAGGTGTACCCTGTTATTAAACATAATTAAACGGTTAAACACGCATTTTTAGGCACGCAATGCAACATTTAAGGTGCATTCAGACCAAACGAGCATTCGCTATTCTAACCCCCTACCCTACGAAATTCGATCGTAACACAAAATGTGATTCGTTGATTTCGTAGTGGGGGATAGAATAGCGAATGCTCGTTTGGTCCAAATGCACCTTTAGGAGCCTAGCTTTTAGTTTGTGTACTTTATTATGAGCTGGGCGCATTAAGAAACTTCGTTAATTTATTTGTTTTTATCCCGCTCCAAGTCGCTTATGTATAATATAGCTTTGTTTCAACACTTGCAGCAATAACGTGCAGATAAAATTCTTGGAATAACATTGTTTTTAAATTTAAATTTGATTGACTCATTTAGCCACTAAAACCGTTTAATCATGTTTACATTTCTCTGTGTATTTTAGAGCACTCGGCAGATCTATTGAACTAGACACGCGATTATTCTTTTGACAAATTTCACTTAGTTTTATTTTTAATCTCAAAAAACCACAGTGCGCCTATTGTGTAGTTGTGACATATAATTTAAATATATTTCAATAATTCAAATGTTAAACTTAAACAATGAGCTCTGGCCGTGTGTCTGTGATACAAAAAAATATCTATGTACTTGTGTAGATGGTTCACAACCAAAACACCCCAAGTAACAAATGAAGTAAAGCTCGTATGTCAATTCTGGCATACGACGTAGCTACGAGTAGTGATTTTTGGGAGTTTTGCTAGTCAACCGACGAAATGTGTACATTAAAGCCGGGTCTACACTGAATGAACCACTTCGCGAGAAAAATGTCGCGCGAGGCAAGTCAGTGTAGTAGGCACATTAAAGAAAATAAATGTAATTTCGACAAAAATAATAATTCGACATCCTTAGGTCATCTTGTAGTTACATTATTTAGTTTTTCGTATCACATACACACATCCAGTATAAATATACTATAATAACATAGTCAGTATATCTAGAGGAAACTATAGATTTAAAAACTACGAACTTAATTTAAAAATTAGATTCCTGGTCAATAATAAAGGAATAAACAGATTTTGTAAGGGAATTGAAAAAATATCGCCAATGGTAACAATTTTTTCGTAGCATTTGAAAAGACACGAAAGTATAATACAGAAATATGCATAGTTCCTACCGAACGGATTTTGAAACCAATCAATCCGGTCGGCTCCTCGCGGATGCGGGCGGATCCGGTCGGATTCCATCGCTTCTATTATACATAATGTACACGTACATTGAAAGCGCGTTTCTTAGATAGGAATGGGTCAAAACCGCGTACTAGGATATAACGCAAAAAAACAGCAGAATTTGTTATTAGTTTTTCCCACTATAGGTTACAATGGACTATATTAACATTAATTATTAAAACTTTATAACGCATTCACTCAAACACCTCCCTTTCGTGGATATTTGCCAGATGACGCAGTTTGCTGTGTGCCTCAACCGCACATATGATTCAACCAACTATTACTCAATACTGCCGACGCACATGTGAGTCCATACTAATTTGATATTTACATACAAATTCAGAACTCACATATGCGTCGACGGCACTGGTCGAACCTCACAATGGACGCGTCTGTGCGTCGGGGGCAATGAGTGAAAATAACGCTGACATATATGCGGCGGTGGCAGTGGATGCGTTAAAGTGACCGAAGCTGTAATGGCACCATAGCAAAAGAAAAGTTAATCGCAATAGTTGCGTACTAGCTACCAAATCGCCGGGTACATTGATGCCTCGCGCGGCAATACCTGCCGAGGCTGTTTGCCTGTGTGGACCCGCCTAATGACGACATTTTTCCAATTCCTTATAATTTCGATTATACACGCAATTTACATACTAACCCTGTCTTTTTAAAAATAACACACTTCTACCCTAGAGGTATTTTCTAATGTACCGGCGGGACAATTAGGGGTACCAATGACGTTTTCACAGAAAGGGCCCTTCAACTTATACTCTCACATTCGAATTATAGCCTAGGTTTCCTTGGGATCGACACAATACATCACTTTCCAAATATACAAGTGACAATATAAAATAAAAATACTAATATCTTAGGCCAATATTGCTTGTATACCAATTAAAAAACGCAAGTTGTTAAAAGTAACGTCACAATACCAAATGAGTTAATTTTTAAATAAAGAATTAATTGTAAATTGAAAAAAAAAAACGCTTGTTTATTGGGTACCCCTGTCCAGTCACCCGGTATTCTAAAAATGAACTTTTTTTAATAATTTTTATTCAATGTACACGAATATTTTTAATTGTTTTACATACTAACGTTATGGACAGCCTTAATTTTATAGGCTATTTGGTGCGAATTTTATTAGAAGAAATTTGACAATTACGACATGTTTTCACCGCTAAGCTGATCTTGTTGCTATACACGGTAGTTAGCAAGAGAAAATATGTCATTAATGAAACAGGTATCTTCCAATAAAACTCTCATGCTAAAAATATATTTTTTAAACTAATATTATATTCACATATCGTTTTGCTAATTATTTTATTAATAAGGACTTTTTATACATTTTTTTTTATTTTTTTCCTTTCCTCCTCAAAGAAAAAATGCAAGAATACCGCAAATCCGTTCCAAATTGCATTGTGAAAAAAATGTGAGTCACACACACACTTTTAAAACATAATTTCCTCCACCGAATCTAGTATACTAATTTTAATATTTTTCTAATGCATTCCAACTTTTTTATACAATGTTGGGAAAGAAATTGACCCGTTTTACAATCCCAAGCACTTAAAAATATACGTGCTTTAAGTGGAACACCCACGCAAACCTTTTTATTTAAAGTTGTTCGCCATTTTCTTATTTATCATTGTTTTTCGTTATACAAGGTGTTTCACTAGCCAATGGTAACCAACGACCCATCATCAGCAAATTTTGCTATGAGTTCTAAATCCGGAAAGAACGTTTCGACATATAAATCACACAATATTTTTCGATTTTGGTGTGGGTCCCATAGAAAAACTTGTTCAGGATGATTTATACAATAATTGGGGCTGAGGTTTCCAATGTCTATTTAAAAACTTTCCATTTCTATTTAAAACCACAAATGCTTCGCTCCTGATTGACTTTCCAAAACCGATAAATGTAAGGAACTTTTAAGGATTGTTTCTCATATTAGGTTCGAAAGCGTTCGAGAACTTTAAACTATAAGAAAAATTTGGGATACAACTTTAAATAAAATGGCGATACACAACTGGAACGAACGGCGGTAACAAGAAATATCACATACTATTACAATTACCATTATGTCACTATAATTAGGGGGCTGTACATATTTTAAAGGCCAAAAACCACTAACACGAGTGCTTGCACCTTTAGATAGGCAATTCAAAAAAATATAAATTGTTTATTTATACGGTTCTAAAGGATACCTGTTTCGATTAGACCGGTCTACACTGACAAGAGCTGCCTCGCGCGATAATTATTCGCGAGGAGATTAGTTATTCAATGTCGAATTTTATTATGTTACTTAAAGAGACAAATTGTCTAAAAAATCCCGTACTAATATAAAAAAAAAACATGATAGGGAAACTATTTCTCAAGTGTTTGTGATTTTCATAACATGCTAATAATCAGTCATTCTCAAAATTTGCCTAATTCAAATCACCGTGTCACTTATTTGACACCAAAACGGTTATGGTAACATTTTATTTGATCTTTTTCCCTGAATGAAAAATGGAGTTTTTTTTCCTACATGGCAATAGAAATTAGTTACATTACTTAATTTATTACGTCGTATCCACTTATATTTAGGATACAATTATTATTACTTTTTTGAATTGCCTACCTAAACGTGCGACCTATGTATCTATACCAAACAAATTTTTCGTACATATAGTTTTGTGGTTTTGGTTACTACACACAAAAACATGCTCATACTAAACATTTATACTTGCGAGCGGTGAATAAACCCATTTTTAACACCAAAATTTCCAACTCAAGTGTTTAACGTAAAAATATTTTTCAATTATTATTATATCCCGAAAAATACTAATTAATAAAACTAATAAAATATATCTTAATAACAACTTAACGTATAGTCAAAGATATTCATACCACTCCGAGCATACCACTTTTGTGGCAGTTTCTGGTAAAACCCACTGCAACGCTTGTTTATCGCTTTTGTATACTGGCAACTTTCCGTCATTGTAAAAGGAACATTTTAAAAGCGAACATATTTACTCAAGTATTCATAAACTTGTCCTAACTTAGCAAGCCGCTAAGTATTGTTTGTCTCTTATAGACATATTAGTAAGACCGGAAGGGACAACCAATACTTAGGAGATTGTTAATTTAGGAGACATTTGTGAAGGGGGTTAGTGCATAATCCTGTAACTTCGGGTTTTCACGGAAACATCTGAATGCATATTGCTGTTACAATAAACTTCGGTATCGTTTGCGCTACAGCTAATTGAGACAGACAGATAAATTCGGGCGTTTCCGTGAGAATACGAAGCCGAGACACTTGAAAAAAAAATACGAGCATTTTTTTGGTAGGAATTGATTTGCCAATATAAAACGATAAAAAAAACACTTCTCAATACTCATTTCATACCCTCTTCTTTATACACATCCATTTTCATTCCTGAGCAAATGTGTTTCTTATCATACATTGTCTAAATGACAGATAAGAACGAAACTTTTTACTAAGGGGGTAAGTAAATAGTCAGCAACATGTTGGGTTAAGGCAATGACCTAAGGTATGTACAGAAGGTAGAAAGCAATCTCGCTCTATCATATAGTTGTCTATTATATTGACAAAGATTGAACCAGTGTCTAGTAAAGGCATCTGGCAGTAATAAGTGTCTATACATCCCATGTGTCTTCATTTACCGAACAATCTCTACTAAAAATGCTTTTCAGAATTGTCTCGTGCTCTACAGTGGGTGAATTGACATGTATATGCCATGCACCTTGATTGTCCATTAAAATTTGTAAAGTTTAAAAACGTCTACACAAAATTTCAACGTGCTTTTATCATGACTGTATAAATTGGTTCGGTGTATTTCTAAAATGAATTGTTTTTAATGATTTGAGGATAATGTGTCATTGAATCATTTTTGTTAGTGTGGCAAACTGCGTCATTTAAAACTTAATGTATAATGTTATGTTTTTCATAATTTATTTTGACATATTGAATTATGTTTTAACGAGTATAACAAAGAGTGATGTTCCGGTTAAGCACATATTATTAATTAGCAACAGCAAAGGCATCGCCGAGTTGCCTCGCGCGGCAAATTTCTCGCGAGGCGTCTCAGTGTAGACTCAGCCTTAAGATTTTTTTTTCTAAGTCAAAAGAATATGCTTTTAAACGGACTACAACGACTTTCATTACTGTAATGTTTATAGCAACAACTGCTACAAAAAACGTTAAACGGTGTTTCTATGCGATTATGTTACGCGTTTTTTTTGTTCATTACCATCACCACTTTATTTACCGTTTTATAAAAGCAAACGAGACTATTATGCCGGAATAGCAGACAAACATGCGTCTACAAGATAATCGAAAATGACTCCACTATTTATAGGCAGTTCGTCAATAATTTGGGAATGGTAATGACTTGAATAATCGCATAGAACTACCCTAAAATATATACATTTTCATATCTGTCGAACATTATACATTAGTCACGAGAACCTCGAGATTTTAATTTCATTTTAGAATACGACCAAAACAGTCCTGTCAATTGTAACGGTACTCTAAATTTAGTGTTACTTGGCGCTGTTTTTCCTTTGCACTGGTTTCTTGTCCTTGACAGCGACGGCGGAGGCGACAGCGACGGCGGGGATGGAGGTGACAGTGGGAGCGGTTTTGGGTTTGTTGGCGCGCGCGGCGGCCGCGTAGTTGATGGGTTTGGGACCCGTTGGCTCTTCTGGAGTCGCTGGTTGGACCTGGAATGTTGATTACATGTTGTCAAATCGTCCGCAACTAGGTACAGTCAAGTGCAAAAAGAAGTATCGAGAGAATCCGCTCCTAAATATGTTACGACGTTCTTATTACACAGAATTAGACTGCACTGGGACATATTTTTGAACATTTACACCTTATTTTGTCTTTGACTGTAGTGTGCTTGCGAAGTTAGGTCTTGGCTGTAAATCCCGGGATCTAATATAGATTTGCCGTGTGGTGACGGCAGTAAGAATACATTTGTCACCACCCCTGCGGATGTCGTAAGAGTCGACTAAGGGATTGAAGTGTCACTGACCAGTCTACAAGATTGATGATGGGCAGCAGCGTCATCATAGTGGACACATTACTGCTATCGCCAATCCGCTTGGCCAGCGTGGCGATTATGGGCATTTAACTCCTAATGCGTCTATAAGCAAAGTTAATAGGAGAGGCCTACGTCCAGTGGACTAATATAGGCTGATGACGATGAAAATAGATTACCAGCCAGCCTCCGTAGCTTAGTTGGTAGTGACCCTGCCTACGAAGCTGGAGGTTCCGGGTTAGAATCCCAGCGAGGGCATTATTTGTGTATTTATTTATCACAAATATTTGTCCTTGGTCATGGCTGTGTATGTATTTATCGTCGCCTAGTACCCACATCACAAGCCTTTAATTGAGCTTACCGCGGTACTAGGTGGATTTGTATAAGATGTCAAAAGGTATTTATTTATTTATTATTACCTGATATCTAGAAATATTTGTGTATTTTACAGAAAATTTACAATTATTTTATTTTTTTACAGTGCGTGGCAACATTCAATTCCATACTAATCATGTTAATAGATTGATTGACCCGTATATTATACAGAATGTACCCAATGGATCCAAAAACGATATTACATTTTGCGAATGTTTTGTCTGCCACTTGTCCTAATCAAAATACGATATTGGATAAATCATAAATGGGTCCATTTTCGGGTTTTGAAAGAATTGTCACTATGTCACTATCATTGTCACTCCTTCCACCTATTTCAATTGATGTTTTCTCGATGAGATCGCGTTCCCCTTTTGCAAGTGAAAATTAGACCTAATGAACATAGTTTTAGAGTAGAAAATAAAAAGTGGAAACTTTAATTGTTTTTTTTTTCCGAAATATGCCGAAAAAAAACGAGCCAATTGGAAAAAAATACGTGTTATTCTCGGAAATGTTCAACGCTTATCGCTTCTCGTCAAAGACCGGACCAGGGACCGGAACCGTTATTTTCTCCATACAAAAAGAATGCTTCTTTTTTCGTTCTTTTTCGATTTTCGGTATATAAAGCTTGTTCACGAATGTAAATTTGTTTTTCTATTTTATGTTTAAGAATCCAATATCCAAAAGCATTCGCTGAAAAGTCGTCAAAATCAAAATAACTTCAGATAATGCTTAATGCAAAAGTTCACGCCCAAACAAGTGCGAACTTCCGAGACGATTTCAACAATGTTAGTCTTGAAATAAAAATTGTAGACACGAGATTCACAGTTTATTACTGTATCGCTATTGTAATTTAGTTAAGATCCATTGGGAAACCATATGACTCAAAATGGTAAAATAAAAGAAACACTACTTAAATCCAGAAGTTTAAATAAAAGTCCATAATTATGGACAAATTGATATAAATATCAACCACAGCGTCCGAGAAGATAGGCAAAAAAAGAGCCCTTCTGTCTAATAACACCCATACTAAGGTATGGTCTCATACAAAAAAAAGAGAATTGTACAGCAATGGCTACTTTATTTCGTGAACAAGTCTTAAGCATGTTGGTGGGATGGTCTATGAACTCACCTTAGGCAGTTCGGCGACGATGACAGGCGCATCTTCCTTCTCCCTCTCTTCTAACCTCGGCTCACTCTTTACTGCTTTAACTTCCTTCTTTTTGGGTTGCACCTGGAAATTCGGATAATTTTCACAATCAATATTAAGTACCTCACGTCATCAACCTATATCAGTCCACTGTTGGACAACGGTCTCTTCTTAGCCTATAACTCAGGTAAGCAGGTATTTTTGCTGTACAAAAAGTGGGGGTAAAAAGTTGTAATTTGTATTGCTTAAGTATAGGTTAAATGTAAGTTTTCGACCTTTAGGGGCTTTGGGCGCCCTCTTGAATGAAAGGGGCCCAAATGTGATCTTTTATATATAACACTTCAACAGTTGTTTTTATAGCCCAGTAAGGTCAAATAGGGCAATATAGACAAGTGTGAGAGAAGTTTGTTAGTTTTGTTAAATAGTATTTATTTTATAGGAGGCAATATCAAAATTTCTCAAAATTGCAAATTTTCTTAGTCAACTCCATTGTATGAGTAAGCGTCAGGTGCTTTTGCTGGCAGTCCCAATAGCCGGCACTTCAGTACAAGTTTCAAAGTCGCATATTGGGACATTGGAAATATTAACACTCAGTCCTAATAAACGTCAGCCTGTCCTAAAATTATTAAAATAATTTAGATATAAGCGAATTAATACAAAGTTGGGATATAAAGCATTAAAGGTACATACATTATTCATCGTTTAAATGCCTTAATAGTTGATTATATCTTATCGATGGCAACTCAAGCGTCGGGTACTAGTACTTCCCCCTTACTACATTGGCAAAGCATCGGCTGTCGTGTATATCCGTCACTGGCGCTTAAAAACTTCATCATTATCATCATCTCAGCTATAAGACGTCTACTACTGAAAGGCCCCTCCCCTCTGGACCTCCACGTGTACCGGTTAGACGCGACCTGCATCCAGCATGTCCCGTCGACCTTCATAAGGTCGTCGTGGGGGTAGGTAGCCGGATAGGTACCGATGAATCTTAGCACCCCTTGCCCTGTTTCTCTGGCCGCTACCGTAGCCAGGAAGAGCAGGACTGCCAGGCACTAGGGGCCTAGGTTTTGTTTTGTTCATCATTGGGGCATACGCGCCACGCTTTGGAATTGCTCTGCGGAAGATGCTGCTGCCCATCTTCCAGTATTTATTCCCTTAGCAGGCTCTTACTGCAACCACGGGATGATATGGTGGGGGAGTATTCGAAAGTCGGTCACCCCACGGCGACGGCTTAAAATAGTACATTACGACACAACACAGAGGTCACGGTAGTAGCTAAAATTCGAATAAATTGATGATCTACTTTGACTGCTTTTTTTAGCAAGGAGAGTAGTTTATACTACGTAGTTTTAGAAAACATAAAATATTTGGCATGTGTGGGAGTAAACATCTTTGGTATAAGCTTTCAAAGTTAATATACTGCATGACGCTCCAACGCGTTATCTAAAAGTGCAATATTTACTCGTCGTTTTAAAATTGATTATGTACATGACTGTTTTAGGGAAAGCTATAATTATTTAAATGGAGGTACACAAGGGTATTTTCTATCGTTTTTAATAACATTTTATTATTTTCCCTGTCGCTTTTTTATTATAATATTTATTTTACGCGAGCCATCAAAACAATCAATGACGATTTCGATTTGAGAAATATATCGAAGCTTTTAGTTTAGAAACCCTTCGAGTCCCTTAATGATTCATATGTCGTTTTGTAGCCTAGAAAGTGCTTTATCGTGAGCAAGTAATAATTCCACCGAAGATTGCCGAAGGTCTTGGCGGTAGCCTTTTTACGAAACTGAAATTTAAGGACAAATATGTGTACTTAATGATTTTTAAGAGCGAGGAGGGGGGCAATCAATTGCTCGTTCTCACGTAACGTGTTTTTAGGGTTCCGTAGTAAACTAGGAACCCTTATGGTTTCGCCATGTTCGTCTGTCCGTCTTCCGCACCATAGCTCAATGGCCGTTAGTACTATAGTGTGGGGTATCGTTGAATAGGTCTTTCAAAAAGAATAAGGGTCCCAAAATAAAGTTTTCTTACCCACAAAATTTCAAGAATAACAAGTAACACTGATTTGCTCATTAAATTTTTGCTGACATCCGATCTATACATAACTGGTTTACGAAATTTACCTCACAAAAAGTAGGAATCTTTATTTAAAGCTTGTATTTCGCTTTTTACAGATCAAATACAATCTTAATATAACATTACGTACTGTTTTTTAGACTTTTATTGCGACTTTTGAATTTTAAGCACTGTTCTTTGAACGCCTGACCACTGTGCACAAGTGCGAAAAATGTGAAATTCGAAACGAGTGGCGATGTTTTAAAACACGACCGATAGGGAGTGTTTTTAAATCGACACGAGTTACGAATTTCGTTTTTGCACGTGTCTCGTACAGTCAAGTGCAAAAATAAGTATCGAAAGAATCCGTTCATAAATATGTTACGACGTTCTTATTACACAGAATTAGAGTGCACTGGGACATATTTTTGAACGTTTTTGTATACCCCTTATTTTGTCTTCGACTGTACGACGTTTTTTAGTGCAGATGGCTCTCGGAAGTTTTGGACCTGACGTAAAATGACACACTTCTCGCATTAGAGCCTAAAAAGTACACCATCTGTACTAAATAATAGTACATTACGACACAAGTGCGAAAAACATGAAATTCGAAACGAGTGGCGATGTTTTAAAACACGACCGATAGGGAGTGTTGCTGAGATGAGGCCATTTCGTAGCTTACACGTTCTTATTTGAATAATATTTATTTTTTCGTCTCTGTATTTTGTGTGTGCTACGAATAAAGTTATTTCTATTTCTAAATTGACACGAGTTACGAATTTCGTTTTTGCACGTGACTCGTACGACGTTTTTTAGTACAGAAAGTACAGATGGCCCTCCGAAGTTTTGAACCTGACGTAAAATGACACACTTCTCGCACTAGAGCCTAAAAAGTACACCATCAGTACTAAAAAGTTAATAATATCATACCTTAGTCTCTGATTTGACGACCACAGGTTTGCTAGCTTTCTTCGGCTCCGGTTTGACAGTCTTCTTTGTCTCTGGTTTCGTTTTGCTGTCTTTCTTAACGTCGCGTTTCTTGTCTATTGGCTGCACATCCGCCGCGCTCACTTCCGGCGGGTCCACGGGGGGGAGGGGCTCTGAAATACCAATAATAACAGTTATTTATGACATGCTGTAACATGTTTTTACAATGCTTTATCCTCCTAAGTCCCAAGTGCCTTCTAAAAGAACAAAATGGCGTTCATCATTAAGTCCTGGGTAATAACATTTTAAAGGTCGTTCGATCACAATGTAAACATTAATTCTATAACGTCAGGACTTAACAATGGTCGCCATTATTTTGTTCTATAAAAAGCCACTTCGGTCTTTCTGACTAAAAATATTTTAAAAGGCCTGGGTCTTAGGAGGTTAAGCGAGGCAAACCAGACTATCTCGGCAGTACCAACCAGGCCGTGCGGAAAAGTAGTATGAAGATTAATTCCTGCAGGTGTGCGGAAAAGTATCACTTACTGTGCATAAGTTTAACCTTAAAAAGAGCGGCCAGTCCAAAAATGCCCCCAAAAACAATTGTTCCATAGTGCCAAGATGGGCAGGACATAGCGCTTTTTATATTTAGGCGCAACATCTTGACGTTTATAGAATATAGCCGATCAAAACTTTGATGCACCAATCACAACTATACACGGTGTTACGCGAGCATTGCGAAAGATTTTAACTATGCATTCTAGACATCAAAATAAACAAAAAAATTATGAGACCTAATGTCAATTCCACCAAAAAAATTTTTTTTTCTTTTTTTTTAGGCCGATTTGAATACTTTTTAACATTTCCAGTACTTTTTATCACAACAACAATTTGTTTAAATTATTTATTTCAATTGTTTTTTCTAGGTAGAGGTTATTTCGTCAAGTCTATTCGTATTTTTTGATTGTCAGGCAAAAGGTGTGGTAATATTAGAACACATTGTGGTAGCATTGTAATCGAAATGACGAGTTACGTCGAAAAACTTATTTCGAAAAAAGGTTGATTATCTCTGAAACCAAGCCAAATCCAGGAAATTTTATATCACATTAAAGACTCTAAATATGCTCAGGAATTCAGTACTAAAATCTTTCGGAATGCTCACGAGCACCGTGTATTTAAATGTCGGCTTAAGTTTTTATAGGTTGACATGGAAATTCATTGCCGTGATGCATTGAAGACCTTGAGACACTTGAGACTTGTCAACTAAAAATCAGGATCGTTTTTGAAAGGCAATTTAGTATGGCGAGCGGCTCCCATGTTTTATTTGTTCGTAGGAACATGCATGGTAAGAGTGGGATAAGCCCTTTCTTTAAAGGGCAGCCTTCAGACATGCACTACAAGCATGTTTGCATAATTGAAGTAGCATAAATTTGCATAAAATCAGCGTGACTCAGGACGCCGTACTAACAAACCATAATATGAAGGGTCCACGGAAAGAACATGTCTAGTCAATTCAAATTACAGAAGGAAAGCCGGCCAAGTGCGAGTCGGACTAGCGCGCAAAGGGTTCCGTACCATTATCAATTTATTATTAAAAAAATACAGTTAAATCAATCTACCACAAAAAATATAGGAGATAATTTAATTAAACCAAAAATCGTTGATGAAGTTTATGAATGTGCATAACATATATATTTTTTTTAATTTTATATCGCGTAGTTTAAAAAATAGAGGGGGGGGGGGGACACATTTTTCAGACTTTGAGAGCTGATATTTTTGAATGAGATTTATAAACCTTCATATCATTTTCAAAGACCTTTCTATTAATACCCCACACGCTTATATACAACTAAATTTTTTTTTATATCCCTCAGTTACATGTATGGAGGGCCCCCACCCCAATGGTCTTTTTTAGGGTTCCGTAGCCAAAATGGCAAAAACGGAACCCTTATAGATTCGTCATGTCCGTCTGTCCGTCTGTCACAGCCGATTTACTCGGAAACTATAAATGCTACAGTAACGAAATTTGGTAAGGATATGTGTTGTATAAACCGCTACAGGATTATGATACTAAATTGTAAAAAAAACCATTGGGGTGGGGGCCCTCGATACATGTAACTGAGGGATTGAAATTTTTTTTTAGTTGTATATAAGCGTGTGGGGTATTAATAGAAAGGTCTTTGAAAATGATATGAAGGTTTATTAATCTCAGTTTTATTTAAGCAGATCGTTTTCGAGATATCAGCTCTCAAAGTCTGAAAAATGTGTCCCCCCCCCTCTATTTTTTAAACTACGCGATATAAAATTCTAAAAAAAATATATGTTATGTACATTAATAAACTCTATCAACGATTTTTGGTTTAATTAAATTATCTCCTATAGTTTTTGAGGTAGGTTGATTTAACTGTATTTTTTTAAAAATAAATTGATAATGGTACGGAACCCTTCGCGCGCGAGTCCGACTCGCACTTGGCCGGTTTTTTACAATTTAGTATCATAATCCTGTAGCGGTTCATACAACACATATCCTTACCAAATTTCGTTACTGTAGCATTTATAGTTTCCGAGTAAATCGGCTGTGACAGACGGACATGACGAATCTATAAGGGTTCCGTTTTTGCCATTTTGGCTACGGAACCCTAAAAACCACCTTACTTTTAACAGAATAAGGTGTAAATTTGCCCTGATTTTTTTTAAGCACTGGACATGTTTTTTCCGTTGACCCTTCATATAGTTATCCACGCCGTAATCGGTAAAAAAGTTAATTCACCCTGATAATTATATTTTTGATAATGAAAATCTGTTACCTTCTGTTTTAACTTCTTCCGTGACCTGTGGCGCCTCCTCTTCTGTTTTTTCGCTGGGCTCCTTCTGTGTCTCTTCTGTGCTCTTTACTTCTGCTTTCTTTTCTTCTGTAATACAATTTTAGCATATTATTGTGAGTATACCTATGGTGCCTATATCAGGGCTCGGATACCGGTTTTTACTCCATACAAAAGAACGAAACCGAATTTCGTTCTTTTTTGTTCTTCGGTATATCAATTCTTTGTTAATGGAGTAAATTAAAAATACGACGTTGGTAATTTCATAATATTTTGAGTACTACATAAAGAATATAAAACATTTTAAATATTGGGCCATTTCGAGGTTTTCGAAAAAAACCGGTTCCGAGCCTTCGTCTAAATGTGGCTTGTTGTCCAATATCACCATAATTTTGTATATTTCATGGAGTTTCAAATAGCACTAAAAAGTGAGTTAATTTAGAATACAAGAACAGTTATATGTATTATACTGTTTTGAAAAAATAAGTCTTGCTGAGTTTCTTACTAGTTCTTCTAAGGCCGGTGGTGTAGGGTTAGAACCGGTAGTAGTTTTTTTAGTTGCTATAGTATCTGACGTTTTACTTGCTAGTAACATAAGTTTTTAATGGGCATTTATTTTATTAGTACGACTTAAAACTGGATATTTACCACGTCAATTGTAACTGACCGCCGTGTGGTGACGGCAGTAAGAATACATTTGTCACCACCCCAACTCCTCCTGCGGGTGTCGTAAGAGCCGACTAAGGGATTGAAGTGTCACTGACCATTATTTGATAAAAGATTCATGATGGGCAGCAGCGTCATCATAGGGTACACATTACTGCGATCGCCAATCCGCTTGCCCAGCGTTGTGATTATGGTCATTTACCTCCTAATACGTCTATACGCATAGTTAATAGGAGAGGCCTACGTCCAGCAGTGGACTATTATCATAGGCTGATAATGTATGTATGTATGTAAATTAAATAAATAAATAAATATCTTGGGACATCTTACACAAATCAACCTTGTCCCACGGTAAGCTCAATTAAGGCTTGTGTTGTGGGTACCAGGCGACGATATATATATAGATACGTACAGATACTTAGATACATACACAGCCACGACCAAGGAACAAACATTTGTGATAAATAAATGCACAAAGAATGCCCTCGCCGGGATTCGAACCCGGAACTTCCAGCTTCGTAGGCAGGGTCACTACTAACTAGGCTACAGAGGCAGAATTGAAATTGAACACCCGATATTTCAGTGCTGTGAAGATGGCATTTGTGCCGACAGTGCGGACATATCGGGTGCTCAATAATTTCAATTTACATGATAAATATTCCGTTTTAACTCATATTATTTGCTAGTGCCAATCCGCTTGCCCAGCGTGGTGATTATGGTCATTTACCTCCTAATACGCTTAATAGGAGAGGCCTACGTCCAGCAGTGGACTATCATAGGCTGATGATGTATTACTAGGCCTACTTGAAAAATAATTGTTTTGATTTTGACATCGAAACACCTTCTGTATTTGTGTTACCTGTGCGGGGTCGAGGTACAAAGGTGGGCACGAACTCCGCAGCCAGGGGGTTCAGGGTCGACCGGGACACAGTTTCCTCTAGTGATAGCGACGGGTTCCCGTTACTCGTTCTGAAAACATACAGAATTGTTATTTTGGGGCAAGGTTTGCGAAAAATAGGGATGATGACTGTAGTTAAAATGCACGACATAATACACGAAGAAATTATTACTAAGATGTAGATTGCAGTAATTTTTGTACAGAACTTCTCTTCTAGTCGACTAAGGGATTGAAGTGTCACTGACCATTCTTTGATAGAAGATTGATGATGGGCAGCAGCGTCATCCCAGTGGACATTTTACGTCGATCGCCAATCCGCCCATTTACCATCTGCGTCTATACATATATAGTGAATAAAGACCTGGTTTAATCGAGATAGGGTGATGTACTAACGTGGGATAGTGTTGTGTGTTGTGCCCGTTATGCCTCTCCAACTCTGCCCTATGTTCGTCCTCCAGCATGGCTTCTATACACTGTTCCATTAGCGCCTGGTTTGATCGAGATAGGGGGATGTACTCACGTGGGATAGTGTTGTGTGTTGTGCCCGTTATGCCTCTCCAACTCTGCCCTCTGTTCGTCCTCCAGCATGGCTTCTATACACTGTTCCATTAGCGCCTGGTTTGATCGAGATAGGGGGATGTACTCACGTGGGATAGTGTTGTGTGTTGTGCCCGTTATGCCTCTCCAACTCTGCCCTCTGTTCGTCCTCCAGCATGGCTTCTATACACTGCTCCATTAGCGCCTGGTTTGATCGAGATAGGGTGATGTACTCACGTGGGATAGTGTTGTGTGTTGTGCCCGTTATGCCTCTCCAACTCTGCCCTCTGTTCGTCTTCCAGCATGGCTTCTATACACTGTTCCATTAACGCCTGGTTTGATCGAGATAGAATGATGTACTCACGTGGGATAGTGTTGTGTGTTGTGCCCGTTATGCCTCTCCAACTCTGCCCTCTGTTCGTCTTCCAGCATGGCTTCTATACACTGTTCCATTAACGCCTCTTCTTCTAACTGCTGCATCACCTGCGGAACTACAGCCTTAGACACACGGGCACCATTAGTTTATACATGCAGAAACAAACTACAAATAAAAAGTAGCATACATTATTACTATACTATAACAGGGTGAACGATATGAAGTGTTACTTTCAAAGGACTGGGATTTGTTTGTTGCAACAATTTATTATTATAAGTAATAAAAAACAAGAGAAAAAATATTAAGTTTTGTGATTAAATTTCCTTTTAGTCAATATGACTACCTTTTGCCTTGACTATGGTCTTTAAATGGTAAAAAAATATTTGCTCGCAGCATGTTTGTGACCACTGGGTAGTGGTATGTGCCAGTGAAATACGATCGCTTTCTTCATTGCATTTATACTAGCATGATTAATTGCTCTCACCTTTCTCTACAAAATAGACCAGATAAAAAGTCCGAAACTGGAGAAATAAATAAAAATAAATAAATAAATATCTTGGGACATCTTACACAAATCAACCTAGTCCCACGGTAAGATCAATTAAGGCTTGTGTTGTGGGTACCAGGCGACGATATATATAATAGATAGATACGTATAGATACTTAGATACATACACACAGCCATGACCAAGGAACAAACTTTGTGATAAATAAATACACAAAGAATGCCCTCGCCGGGATTCGAACCCGGAACCTCCAGCTTCGTAGGCAGGGTCACTACCAACTAGGCTACAGAGGCTGACTACAGAAATGACACGTGAAATTCGGTTTTTAGCCATTTTCGGTTCTTAGGAGCCGAAGCTCAGTCTCGTTCTTATGTTTGCGGTCTACAACCCAAATGTTTGCGTGCCTAAGACTTCAATGCGGTGTCCAAAACATATTTCCGATAATAAGCCGTTATTACTTAGACTTAATAAAATCTACTTGGTAACACTTCATATCGTTCACCCTGTATAAAGTAGCATACACTATTAATATTTAGGGCTTGTTCAAAAATCATATGAACATATTTTGGGGATTTTTTACCCAATACAACATTACACCATGCGCATAGTTTGCATTTGAATGGAAATAATGTTTACAATATAAAACCAAATTAGACCTTGGTCTTATTTATCAGAATCCGGCGAGACGAGCTAAATAGTGATTTTCAGACATATCACACTATTCCAGTCAAAAAGTTGAAATGGAAACTGAATAGCCAAGGAAATAAAAACAGGTGAATTAAAGTTACTCAAAATTAATATGTCCAATTGCACACAATTTCGGTGTAATAACATAAGATTTATGAAGAGTTTGATGCTTAATATCGCATTTAATACTACATATATTCTTCGGAACATAAATTACAAAATACGATAAATTTATATCATCTTTACTTTAATCTTCTACTGCTGAAATTATCAAGAAAAATTTGTAAGCATTAAATACTAAACTAAGCTAAATAAGCACTAAACTACATATTTTAAAGACAAACAGGTCTTAATCGCGTAAACTTACCTTTAATTACACTGCGACCACGGGTGTAACGTCATGCCCAAAACGTCAGGATATAATTAAACGTAAGTTTACGCGATTAAGACCCGTTTGTCTTTAAAATATGAATGCTAACCGTGAAAGTTTAAAGCACTAAGCTAAGTACTACGAAAACATAAAAAAACTGTCTTCTATTCCCCAAAAGTTGATGTTACAATATGAGCAAAATGTATTCGTATGCCGCAACAGTAGCAAGATATACTAGCAAGAATAGCAAGGTATATTATTATTATTTCTTGTTATTCAGGCAGACAGCTATCACCGCCGGGCGAGTATCGCCGTGTCTCTTTTTTACACGGGATTGCGTATCTTTTGTTCGTGTTTATAGCCCATAGTTCATAGTGATAGCTTAGTAGCTCTCGGTGAGACCAGGGTCGCATTTTATAAAGTTACAATACAATTTCCTCTCTTTCTAGCCAATATGTGCGTGCGTTAGAGATGCAAACAGCGAAATTGTGAATTGTAACTTTATAAAACGCGACCCAGGGGCCTATTTCGCGAAAGATTGTAACTTGTAATACAAGCAGAAGTCCTTATCTAATTAATAGTGTTAAAAAGAGACTTTCACTTGTATTACAAGTTACAAGCGTTCGAGAAACGCGCCCCAGTGCCTTAAACTCAACCTAAACAGGCTTTTCATTCATAATTTGATAACAATCATGTGTCCTTCAGAAAGCACAATAGGCAGGACGAGGATAGAAGCTCAGATGTCTGTGCCAGCCACTCCAATATATTTGAGTGACTGTACTCTACATTTCAAACTGTATAGAAGTTTAGATTTATGACATTATTGTTGGGAATAGAAGACAATTTAGAGCCGTAAATTACCCAGCTATAATCCAGCTAGAACTATACCATTCGTCAGTAAGAAAAAAAAAGGGCAAATATCATCTGATATTCCGTACATAAGTTTCGGAATAACTGTACGAGCCAGGATTTGAACCAAAGACCTCCGGATTGAAAGTCTAACGTCTAAACCACTCATCCACCATCGCTTATTGAAAACAAATTAATTTAGCTCCGGGGCCTATTTCTCGAAAGCTTGTAACTTATATTACAAGCGAAAGTCCTTATCTTATGAATGATGTTAAAAAGAGACTTTCACTTGTATTACAAGTTACAAGCTTGAGAAACGAGCCTCTGGACTATACTTGGGTAGTTTCACGTCACAAACTAAAATAAAACGAGCAAGGTATATTTAGCTCTGGACTATACTTGGGTAGTTTCACATCACAAACTAAAACAAAACGAGCAAGGTCTATATATCTACCTGCTTATCAAATTCCTCCTCGTTTTCCATCCACATGTAGTCAGCGAAGTCGTCCGGCGCCGGCGGGGGTGCTCCGTACCCCGCCCCTGCGTAGTACGCTCCTGCCATCACGTAACCTGAAACAACAGGTACAATGAGGCTTTTCGATATTTTCTGCCACCAGCTGGCTTAGCACATGATTGGTGCGACAGTATGTCGCCGCGAGATAGATCTCCCGTCCTTCACTAGCTATATTAACAAAAGAGGGACAGATAGACTATCTCGCGGCGAGATACTGTCGCGCCAATCATGTGCTAAGCATACAGCTATGCTATTCTCCTACGAACAAATAAAACATGGAAGCCGCACGTCATAGTAAATTGCCTTTCCAAAACGGTCCTGAATTTTAGTTGACAAATGTCACCCCCTCTTCAATGCATCACGGTAATGAATGTCAATATCAACCTATAAAAACTTAAACCGCCATTTAAAAATAGTTGTGATTGGTCCATCAAAGTTTTGATTGGCTATATTCTTTAAACATTTGTCAAAGATGTTGCGCCGAAATATGCGCGGTGTTAAGAAAAACGCTACGTCCTGCCTGCCCATCTTGGCACAATTGAACAATTGCTTTTGGGGGCATTTTTGAGCTGGCGTTAGACGTCCATGTTATATATGGTCGCGGTCTTATTCTGATTCGACGCTGCGTTCATCAACGAGCTCGACGACGAGCCTTCACTTCGACGTCGAGCGCAGCGCTGCGAAAAACGGTATTCACTAACGTAGGACAGCTCGTCGAATTGTAGGCGGTAACTCTCGACGCAGTGTAGTTCCAGCTCACGCCGCATTCGTTGCCGAGCGCTAGTGTCGTTTAACCCTTAAGTGCATACAGTATCATAAATGATACGACCGAAATGACACATGTCGAAATAAGTAATCAATTGCGACTGACACACTGAACAACAGAGTTCTAATTGGCATCGATTTTTTACATAAGTCATTTCAGAATTAAAATGTGTGATACCATATGCACCTAAGGGTGCTTTAGTGAATACTATTTTTAGGAAATGATTATAAGGGTATACTTACCGGGTATATGCCCTCTGGGTATGTGCACAGGGTATACGGGCTGTGGGTGTAGACCGTCTCCGCTGCCCACTACTCCGCCAGGCACTCCGCTATCAATTATAACGCCGTTTGGCTGAAAAAAAAAGGTTTTTATTACATTTTTGTCGTAGCATCCAGTCCAGTATTGCGATGAGTTCTGGTTCGTGGCTTTAAGGCTGATATATACCGGATGCGTGTGCATTTTATTGAATTTTCCATTCCGTTACCGCCAAAAAACAAACGGATGAAAAAAAACCTTGAACAAGATTATTTTCCTATCAGGATCGAAAGAGTTCGCGATTGAAAGTGTTATAGTACATTGTGCATCAAGGGAGAAGTACGGAAATACTAACGAGAGTGTTAGAAAGACAAGTTTTATGACTTGAGTTAGTATTCCGCCTACCGACCGTGATGCATACTATGTTT
>JALPQI010015179.1:0-25687 GCA_025490895.1 Thaumatotibia leucotreta | reverse complement strand
ATGTTTTTAGATTACCCACCTCTCGTGATTATTTTATTGTGGTGGTATCCCATTTGTTTACATTTTTGATCTCCAATTCGATTTCACATCTTATGCTCAAACTAAGCAGAGTTTGCGTTAATAATTAATCGTTTTGAAATAGTACTTAGTAGGTATTATTTTGTATTCTCAAGTGGTGATAAAAACATCTGTTCTTTAGATAGTTAACACTTTCATTGCAGACGAGTGCTACGCGCTACGCTCGTAGCCAATCTGGCGATATTTCCGCTTTGTAGCGAAAATGGACCTCCCACAGAGAACTCCCCTCGGGAGTTCCCCGCGCTCAATGTGTTAACTTGTTACAAAAAAATGTTTCTATTTTCATCGTACTTTTCATTAGGTATCAATATAATTTAAAGATTCACGATAATCACTCATATTTCAACGAAAAACGGGACTACTTTTCATTACAAAAAAATATATTTTAAAATAAAGTACCTAAATTACATAACAGCTTTCTGAAACTGTTGTAGTTCCTTTAAACGTTCTGGAACCTACTTTAGTCCACAAGGCAAGGCGCAAGTTATAAGTGCATGACACAGCTTAAAGGTTGTACTTTTGAATTTGTAATCACAAACTTATAATTGCATTTCCTTGTTTCAGAGGCTGTCGCCGGTTCGAGATGGGTGACATGGCGACAACGGCTACACCGTTTCAATTTAACGCTGAATTAATTATTCTTGAAAGCTTTGTTCTTTATTAGAAAGGCTCTTGAGTTCTCTGAGATTTCAAATCTTTTAGATCGAGTTTAGAAATGAAGTTTATTTAATCTGAACATAATTTTTAATACATGACATTAGCCGGTCGTGTTTTATTTTATCGTCACTAGTCTGCAACCAATTTTTTTCGCACTGGATCGTAATAATATATACTAATTCTATTCTGGCTCTCTATTCAATTAATGACTGCCAGCGATATAATAAAAATACTTATGATTTATAATTAGAAACGATGTCTATGATTTTCCATTTATTATTGTATTGTATTCTGGCCATTTTCCGCAAATCAACATCAAATGTGTTTATTTTGCGTGGTCCCCAACGCCGGCCCAATACTTGTTGGGAACTTCACGGTTTCCTGACGATGTTTTCTTTCATCAAATAATATTTGCTAATGCGAAGAAATGATATTTCGTACATTAGTTTTATGAAAAACTCATTAGTACGAGCTTGGGATTGAACCCACAACCGCTGCGTAGCAGCCGTGCGTTTTACCGCTCGACCACAAGCGCTTGTTTTTACAATTTTACAATAGTTTTTTAATAAAAACGCCAAGTGATGCCATAGTAGATATTCGTACGACATTATAATTATAACACTGTCGCAAGGTAATAGAGCAATCTTATTCTGTCACCGTATAAAATCAATGATTATTTAGCTGTTGTATTGTATCTGATGTAGGTATGCAATTGCATATATTTAGGCATTAGAGTGTTATTCTCTAGCGAACCTCGCCGTTGGCTTGATTCGTGTATTAGTGGTTCTCATTATGGAGTACGGGAAGGTTCTTGAGTGGCGGCCACGTACCGGATGGCGTAGCGTGGGTAGGCCCCCCACAAGGTGTACCGATGACCTGGTGAAGGTCGCAGGAGTCCGCTGGATGCAGGTGGCGCAGGCATTGTGGCAATCTTTGGGGCAGGCCTATGTTCAGCAGTGGACGTCTTTCGGCTGATATGATGATGATGATGATTATGGAGTAGGCCAATAAATAGGTAACTATCGCACTATTGCCGTGTTACAGTCGCCGATTATAAATATCAGTGCGGCCAGGATGTTCACATATAAGGCCTCTATTATTGTTATGGTGTTCGAGTATATTTTCAGATATATTTGAGCACAATGGCCGTTCCGATATATCTTAATTATGGCGACTGTATACCATGCGACAGAAGAAAATAAAAAAAATGTAAACAAATATGGCTGACTTTCCATATCATCGTCATTGATACATACTTGAAACACGTTCGCAGGCATATTTTTATGTTAATACTAATAAATATGAATACTAGTAAATTTTAACTAAAAATGTATGTAAAGGTTTATTTAAAGTTGGCGATAAAACCAAGATTGTGTTCTAAAAGTGCACGATTATGAAAAAATGCAAGTTTTTAGGTTTGTTTACATTTTTTTGTTTTCTACTGACGAGCGGTTACAGCGTTCCATCGTTTGTGGTCTCGTTGACTGTAATGTTGTCATTACTTTAGTGTTCACGTTCAGTATACCCACAATTCCTGCTTGTGGAATCCAGCCAAAACTTCTGCTGACAAACATTTGTTATTCATGTTGCTTCCGATCAGACTTGACTCATATTATTAGCTACTGGAAATAGGTATTCCACCTAAGCGTAATTTATGATAGACTGAGCCAAAAATCTGGAAAGTGATATTGGTAAAACGTATCTACTAAAAATATATAATAAATAAATATCTTGGAACATTTTACAATAGTCAATAGTCAAACATTTATTTGCTATAAAACACACAGTGCATGCAAATACAGGTAAAAATAGATTAGGTACACACACAAATCGAACTAGTCCCACGGTAAGCTCAATTAAGGGTTGTGATGTATATCACTGATAGATACATATAGATTCTTAAATATACAGCAACGACCAAGGAACAAATATTTGTTATAAATAAATAAACCATTATTACATTTAACCAGGCACCTATTAGGCTATGGAGGCTGACCAATCTGACCATAGTAGTGACCATACACGGTATTTGCGAACGAGGTTAGGATTTCTCGTCCAGAGATAATTTAATTGATGGATATTATCATTAAAATATCTCCATTCATTGCACGATGCTATGTATGTATTTACGATACACTAGCACTCGTTATAACTTCTCATCGTGTCAAATCAAATCGTTTCTCGGGCTCGGCGCGATGGCGAAATTACCCGTTACATCGGTACCTATATGTATATACTCGTAATGTATCCAATAAAACTCGTGCTATTTCACGCCGGCATTGTTTCTAACAAGGGAACGTGTTTTTGATATGATCAAAAATTCAATTTCAGTTCCCAATGGAATCCGGATTTGACCTGAAAATCCGGATATGTCCCAACAAACCGGCGAATCGGAAAAAATGCGAGCGTGTTCATTTTCACTAAAGAATAAATGCTCGGCTAAACTTTAAAACATTTTTGCTAGTAGATAAAATGAGTTATGTAATTTGAAGGACGCTATTTTATTAAACGAAATACCGAAAAGAAAATTAGGTAAGAAATGTCTGAGTTTGATTTCATGTTTTGTTATTGATGATTATGTGATGATAATATACTTATCAGGTTTTTTGTATATCAAAACATATTATATAAAGGTATACTTGTTATAAAATGCGGGTAATTAATCATTCAATACGAAGCTCCAAGCTCTTATTTGCCGATCCTATCTCATAACCCACCTTGTCTCAATTATCACCAACTTAAAAAAGCCTTTAACCTTGAGTTCAAATATACATATTTTTAGTTACAATTATGGATATTTATTAGTAAAAATGTGTTTCACGATATGTGTCAAAGACAAGACATATTATTGAAACTGTTGACCTCTATCTAATTATCATTATAATCTAATCATAATATATTATATGGTCATAATATACTTTAACAAATGATTCTCAACCTTGTAATAATAGACATACAGCCAATATTTAGATTTAACATAATATAAATATCAAACATATTGCTAGAGTTAGTAGTAATAACTAGTTTTGTAATACTTGTACTACCATATAAATATTATAAAATTACTTATACATGTCACAATACGTATATGAAATAGAATGTTAGAATTGTAGTAATGACTTGTAAAAAACCATGTATTTTTATCAATAAAGTATCTGTATCTGTATCTGAAAGTCAGCCCTTTTTGTTTTCTACTGGCGCACGGTATAATAGTTTCAGATATACATATAGAATACTTACGGAGGGAAGTAGTAAATATGTATAAGTAAATTACCGAGACCATGGGATTGCATTTTATGTCGTGGTTTTGTATATTTAGACCATCACAGGCAAACATTTTGGTAGCTTACCGTGGTATTAGATTCAATTGAATCTTTAGTTGCTAAATAGCATATAATATTGTAAAAAAAATGTATACGTAGTATAAACATAAACAGTATAATGAATAGGTATAACGTGATGGGGTCCATGCCGCAGGCGGACCTGCTGGACGGCGAGTGTTTCTTAAATAGGATATTATTTTTATTGGTAGGTTTAGTTTTAATTTCATATTATTACTTTTAGTTTGTTATTTTCTTTTATAATTCTTTGTTTATTTGTAAGTATATTGAATAAAAATTATGAAATAGGTATATAAGTTAATAATGGTGATACAAAAAGAACCTAAAGCATATAACGTTATTTAATTGCAGCATACGGAACTTTATCGGTCGATATAAAAGCTATAATATTAACTCGCGTCTCTGTACTTATAAAATCAAACCAAAATAAATGTATAAGTCATTCTTCAGATTGTCAGTTAAAAGTATGAATCCAAATATTTAAGGAAGTGCTGGCTGCTGGAATAAGTGTGTCATAATCTTCATTACTACTTCATTTTCGTCATTGAAATGGTAATAGGAAAGTATAGTCATTATTTTCTCTGTATTATTCGGGGTTAAACGAGTGCTACAGTTACCAAACACTCTTTTGTGTGTCGAAAACGATCGCTCCACGTCCATTGAATCCGTCATCCGTCATGTTCTTGAGGTATCGTGGCATTTCTTTATTATGGTGCATTATGACCAAATTTCGGATGTCGTCGAAATCAGGGTTCCGATTAAGACTTTTTTTAATTTGTCTTGAACACTAATTGTAGCACTCCATTGTAAAACAATACAAGCTTGGTCAAAAATGAGTAATGATTCGGTAAGATAAAAATTTGTACACTCTAGTTTTTCTATGGTTTCTGGGATAATTTCGTATGTACATTTTATGAAAATCAAGCTCGTTTTTAAAATTAATTACGTTCAATAAAAATTAACTCATTAACGATGTGACAGTAGGTATAAATTATATTTAATATTATTATCATACTTTGACTTTGAAAATTTTACACATAGCGGCTCCAAGGATTTTAGAACCACGATATGCTATGAAATGTCCTAAGCCTAGTGATCAAAGGAAAATTGGTTTTCTCCAGTTATAAGTTTTAATTACATTATTAAAACTAATTTCCCGAAACACCTTCGTGATATAAGTTGCTGGATTTTAACCAAAGTTTATTTTCATGAAATGTCTCCATGAGAACTAATTTTGATAAATCCAAGATAACCTATTTACTTGTATTTACTCATAGTTTTTAATTTATGCAAACTTATATTCACTGACTGTACTTTCATCGTAGCTTTATAGAGTAAGTATTTATCTACCTATGCATGAACAGGTGCCTACCTAACGGTAACGAGGTATTTAAGTTAAAGCTGTCTGTGATATAGCAACATGCCTTCAAATGTAACGTAAGTTTTCAAATTGTGTGAAACACAATCAGTCGTAATATTGCGCATGTAGTTGCGGAGAAGGTTTTCTCCGAGGACGTGATGCAAAAGTAATATGCAGGTCTTATGTACACTCTGCTGCATTTCATATGAGAATTTTGTTAAATAAATAATGAAAAACATGCCAGAATCCTACACAATACGACCTAGTTCCACGGTAACCTCAATTGAATGCTTATCATAAAACGAAAAACTAATCATTTCCTTAGTATTTCAAGGATTAGCTTCTGAATCATATTTAATTACGTCTGAAATTGAGCACAGTTTTCAGTAATAAATGCATTTAAAGTAAGCCTCTTAATTACTTTGAGGTGTTACGCATGTTAATTTTGTTTTGAAGAAACTAGTTGTCTTGCTGCTATCCCTTCCCGCTGGTAGGTTATGCATATGAAGGCCCATTACGCATACAATTATGAACATGTCCGCATGTCGGATAGCGAAGATGTGTTCACATTGATCAGTATACCTACAAATGCTCCCACTGTACAAATCCTATCCTATCTCGCATATCTATCTCATCATCATCATAATTTCAGCCAAAAGACGCCAACTGCTGGACATACGCCTCCAATGATCGCGAATATGACCAGTTATGCGCTGCTTGCTTTCAGTGGGTTCCCGCGACCTAAAGAAAAAGATCAGATGGCCGGTGGGGCCAGAAACTGCTGGGCTGGCGACCACGTACCGGAAGACGCAGTGTGGGCAGACCTCCCACAAGATGGTCCGACGACCTGGTCAAGGTCGCATATCTATCTACCTGTAAATAATTAAGTAGAGATAAATCAATACGGTATGGTGTTTAATTATATTGAAAATTATAGTCGTGAATAAAATACGGTCTGCTAGTGTGGAATTAATAGTTACCCACCTAATAGAAATGACTCGTCTGTGCCTGATTGACATTTTAATTTAAATTTTATTTAGTTTCGAGAACAAAAGCGATGCGAACTCGTAGAGAGCTCCAAATTATTTCATTTGATTGAAGTTATGCAATAACAATTTAGTTTGCTGCTATTGTTTATTATAATTAATGACAATTATAGACAGAATTCGAATAAAATTAATTTGCTATTTTTGAATGCATTTTGCCATTTTGAGAGTTTTATTCGTAACATTTTCTTTACATACATACAACATACAGTATCACATAACAATGTTAGACGGGAAAATAAATGATTGTATAATTATTTAATCAATGAAAATATTTTTGCTAAAAACCACACACCGAGTCGGTAGGCCCTACCTATACAAACCTATCCCTCGTATTTATTAAAAAAAACACGATGAACTTGTACATACCCATCATGTTGTTGTATTCTGGCCATTTTTTCCGCAACTCGACATCATACGAATTAATTTCTTCGCAGGTGTATACAGGTTTCCTCACGATGTTTTTCTTCACCGTAAAGCACTTGTGAATATCAAATGATATCTCGTATATAAGTTTTATTAAAAACTCATTGGTACGAGCCGGGGATTGATCCCACGACCGCGGCGTAGCAGCCAGCCGTGCGTGATACCGCTAGGCCATAAGCCCTTTTTATATTTGTACCCATGTAGCCCCTATATTTAATAAAACACGGGAAAGACAAATATCTAAGCGCCGACAAAAATACGACTTATATTTGAACTTTACTGTACTTGATGCATCGTAACTGCCAGCGATATTTCACGCGCCACAGCCAAGCACCCGCGGTTGAAGGCACTTCCAATATGGCGGTCCACCAACTCCGTGAAACTGACATTTCGTTTTCAACAAATGCGAGCGAGAGGCATTGATATATGTAAATTCGGTATTTTTAAACCAGGGGCCTGTTGCATAACAAATTACAACTAATATTATTTTGTCAGCCTCCGTAGCCTAGTTGGTAGTGAGGTAGTGACCCAGCCTACGAAGCTGGAGGTTCTGGGTTCGAATCCCGACGAGGGCATTATTTGTGTATTTATTTATCACAAATATTTCTTTCTTGGGCATGGCTGTCTATGTATTTAAGTATCTATATGTATCTATCTATTATATTATGTATTGTCGCCTGGTACCCACATCACAAGCCTTAATTGAGCTTACCGTGGGACTAGGTCGATATGTGTAAAGATGTCCAAAAATATATATTTTTATTTTATTTTATATTTATTACAAGCGGACGTCTCTTTTCTATCTACGTACTAGAAACAGACTTCCGCTTGTAAGATTAGTAGTAAATTTGTTACGCAATAGGCTCCTGATTGGGACATTGAAATATTTCATTCCAGCATTAACATTTCTTTAGTCCCGGGTAAAAAATATAGAATGAAGTGATTTGTTGCGATGTTCGCCGCGCACCATCTGCTACGAGCTACGAGCTACGGCGCGCTGCGCCCAGTCCAGCCGTAAGCTAACAGCCTGTAGTTACATACAATTAGCTGCTTTACCTGTTAGCCAACCATACCAGTGTTCAATGAATTTGATGGTTTTATACTTGTAGCCCTTCTTATAACTAAAAATGAGCGGATCTCGGGTGACTACGGGACCGATTTAGGAGTAAGTAGTAGGGTTGCAGTGATGTTTTTTTCTGAAGATGCCTGTAATATTCAATTAACTATTTAAAGGTTAGAGTTTTTTTTTCCAATTTATTTTTTGTTACATCCTGGATAAAGACATATATGTCTTAATAAATATACTCCATTCCAAAAAAACAATTGACCCTAGAAAGCTAAAGAAGCAGGAATACGAAGCCTTTTACTTGCGAGTACTACTGCCTACATTAACCTTACCATAAGTTCAATGCCGTATTCGAAATATCTTAGGTAGGTACTATTTGTACCTATAGCATATTATTTATACGCGACCATAATAACCATTAATATTTACCATCGCGTAAATATTAATTCCACATTGTGTGAAAATCCTGAAAGTATAAATCAGTTTTTATTAAATAAAATTTGAGTAATAAGAAATATTATATAGAAATAATGAAAGTAATATTCATTAATGACTTGCTTTATTTTCAGCTCAATAATATTTTAAATAACAAGAAATTCACCGAAATAATAAATGTAAATTCATTAATACTTTTCTTAATTTAAAACCACAGTGTATGATTTATCTTTTTAGGTGATTTATAGGAAAGCATTAATTATTTATTGTGAACTACTACAATCCTATTTTGTACATATTAACATAGTTTCGCCGATATTTTTACAAAAATATGTTTACACGATTTAGTATATTCTACTATGTATATACTGTATGTAACTCTAATATGCGCGTTAGCCCTTATAGATTCATCCTGTCTTTCCGTCCATCAGAGCTGATTTACTAGAAGACTATCTACTACCTATACAGTAATACTTAAGTACTACAGTAATATAATTTGATGAGGACATATTCTGTATGTATTCTGTATAAACCGCTACAAAATCGGAATACTAAATAGTAAATGGAAATAGTTATTTGTTATACAAGGGTGCAAAGTTGTATTTTACCCGCGAGTATGAAATTGAAACACGAGCAAGCGAATGGATTCTATAGTTGAACCACGAGCGAAGCGAGTGGTTCTAAAATAGAATCCTGAGCGCAGCGAGTGTTTTAACATACGAGAAGTAAAATACATTTGCACCCGTGTGTAACACAAAACTTTTCCCCTCACTATAGCGAGGAAACTCAAAAAAGGTAATTATTTGTTCACATTACAATCATCATCGGGTTAGTGATAATAATTTTCCAAATGCATCATGTATTTAATGCAAGATTTTGTCGCAGTAAACTTAGCACGATAAAGTAAACGCAGCACGATTTTAACACATTCCTGTAGTTGCACACCAACGCCAATGCATTATTAAATCATTCACATTCATTATTTTTACAAAATTATAACAGAACACCCTGAAAGTTGTTTAGTTTACTATTTTTATGCGTGTTCAAGTCGGTAAATAAAGATTATAACCTATAATATTCTTTGACAATGTTGACGTTGACATTTTCTGCGTTTTGTGATTGCATCTAGTCATCTTATCATCATTCACTAAAACAATTGTTACTTATGGAATTTTAGGATTTATATGTTAAAATCATCATATTATATAAAGGTTTGTATTTTACTCTAAATTCTCAAACAAATTATTTAATTATCATTAATATGGAACAATTTCCATGAGCATTTTACGTTTTGTTATTCCAAAACCAAAGTCATTACTTTGCCACACAAGTGAATAATATGCGTTTTTACACGTTCGTATTAAAGGATAAACGAGCACTTTACGAGCTAGTGAGGGGAAAAGTCTATTGAAATGCTGTACTTAAAGGTTTCTAGGATTTCTACGTAGAAGACATTTTTCTTTAAGGGAACTATTTTCGAAATATTAACTTTTAAAAGTCGTGAAAAGTATAATCCACCCTCTGTTTTTTAAGCTACGGGGTATACGGTTAATAACAATATTATTATATAGAGGTGATTTGATCAAAGTGTTCTTTCTTTAGTTTTTGACAGGTTGATTTAACTGTAATGTTATGACTGTTATATCTGCTGTTACGGGATCTTTTGTGAGTCCGATTCACACTTGGTCGGTTATTACGATTTCGTAGTTAAACTAGGACTGGAACCCTTATTGGTTTCGCCATGTCCGTCTGTCCGTCTATGCCTGTCCACAGCATAGCTCAGTAGCCGTTACTATAATAGCTATAGGTACTAGAATCTTGCAATTTGATAAAGGTATTAATCACGTCGACAAAGAGGTACAATAAAAAGTAGAATATTTTTTTGGCTTACCCTTTAATATTAAAGTGGGGATGATTTTATAATTTTAATGTAATCCTATGATGTGGGGTATCGCTGAATAGGTCTTTTAAAAAAATATATCTAATAACTTTTTTCTAAAGTAAATATTTTCGGAGAAAACCGCACCAGAATAAAAAAAAATTGTGCACCCCTTGAACTGTTCATCCATGGGTTCGAAAAACATATAAAAAATCATGATTAGTGGGCTTATGGAATACTTTAAAATATTATTACTTTTAAAACTATTTCGAACATAATTGGCCCAGCCGCCTTTGAATAACTACGGATCCCTACACTGAGCGTGACTTGACATGCTCTTGGCCGGTTTTTTTGACACAATTAATTATGCCACTACAGTTATTAAGATTTTCGGAGCAACAACGTAGTTACCTAACATGATGAATTTAAAGTTAACTTAAGTGTAGGTATTGCATTGAATAACATTGCGTGTCACATTATTTTGTGTGTATATTTTTTATTGTAATTCTAAATTGTAAATAATATTTTGTGTTAATAAAATTTGCAGATCCTAAATAAAAATTGTCTAATTGTACTTACATTTCCTATAATAACCCACCGTTACGAGATTCGCCTGTATTACATTTTTGCAGCCTGTATTTGGCATTTTGCACGCACCTCTATTGACTGTTGATTGACATTCCCGGATATCGAGCAACATACATATATTATAAAGAAAATCTGTTGAATTGAGGTATAAATGAGATATAAATAAGACGGTATAAAGATCCTCTACCTACCTGTACCTAGTCCTGTTTTCATATGATTTTAAAAATATTATTCGTACAACCCGCCTGCTGGTAACAAGGTCGCTACTCCAGAAGCGTCACTGTCCAGAATACAACAAAATATGCTAACAATTGAGCCGTTCATGTAAATTTTACAAATGGATTGAAACGTATCGGGCTATTCTTGGGCTTTGATATTGTAAATAAATAAACGTTAATTGGATTTTCCCGATGGTTCTTCAGTTGACACATAGTGGTTTATTAGCATTTCACTGTATTTGAAATTGATATTTAAGTATATAAAATTATTTTTTTTTAAAGTTACCATTATTAGTAGGTACGACTTGAACTTTACCATGTATATTTTAAAGACAAACGGGTCTTAATCGCGTAAACTTACGTTTAATTATATCCTGACGTTTCGGGCATGACGTTACACCCGTGGTCGCAGGCAGACTCACCAGGCTTTTACCATGTATAATATTCCGTGAAGGTGGCATTTGCAACTTTGCCGAAATATCGAGTGCTCAATAATTTCAATTTAAATGGTAAATATCGCGACTTAACTCATAAATTATGAAATTCAACTCAATTTAGAAACAGTTCACATTAAGTATGTGGACTAAATAGTTAAAGCTAAATAAAAGATTGATGAATATTAGATAGCTACTAACAGATGGTTATTCATATTTTTATTTTTCGATAACAATAGAAAGATATGGACAATAATTGCGCGAATAATCTCATTACGATCCCATTCACAATTTTATAATAAAACCTTAGTTAGGTACTACTTAAGTAGGTAAGATATCTACTCGTACGTTTATGGGGAAATTGATTTTCCCGCAGTCATATATTCATATAGGTAAGTATTGATTTGTTTGATAAAATTTATTTAGATGACATCCTATTTTGCTATATCAGAAGTCTTAAAAAAATAGATAATATGCACTAGCACATCCTGCTTGCCCTTAGCAAATAGGTCTCTGCACATTATAACAACTCCACGCCAACGCAGCAGCAACTTGTAAGGATACATCTGAAAGTAACTGCAGTAGTGTTTCGGTCAAAATAACTTCTATTTCTCAAACGCAGCGTCAGCACTTTCCAACCCATCACAAACACTTGTCTTGATTGTTGACAGGGCACTTCTAGTTCAATGTGATTGGACTCAACAATGGACACAAGAAATCGGCTATCGTCGCACAGTGGCATTGGCTAGCTGCAAGCTTCATCTTTTTTGGGAAAACAGGGATCTTTTAAAAGGAGTTAAAAGTATTTAAAAAAAAATGTTAGCGTGGTTAAGTGAGCAGTGTTTTTATAGTGTCAGGGAATTTGTAACTAGATAATTTGTAGGTATGCATGTTAGACTAAGTTAGATTAAATTAATTTTGTACGCCGATGTAAGGCACAATGTGGTGCATCTGTAAATAGCTTTAAGATCCACTGTAACCCACTATTGACAGAATATAATATTTCATTTCATTTCATTTCATTTCATTTCATTTCAAAACAAAATTATTTGAATCCATTGAGTCAGATTATTTCAAGGTGTTGAATTTTTATTATTAACCATTTTTTTACGTGGCTACTTAATAATTCTTAAAAAATGAGAAGTGGCAAACAGAAAAACGCATGGAGGATAGTAATACAGGTACATACCTCCCCAGAAGTCAGAACGTGCAGTCGGAACTTTATGGTACCTAATAATTATTTTCTATTTGCTTCTTTTTTCCCTCTAAGCTCTGAAATGGAATTCGAGATCAAAAATGTAAACAATCTATGACAAGAAAAAGCGCGGGAAACGTGAAACGCGTCGGTCGGGTTTTCGCTTCGCTTAATTTTGATTATTTCATTTTAATATATTATTGACCAGGAAAGTGGTAATTTGTATATATTTTTTTGTATTGCATATGTTTGAATATTTTTATATATATAAGTAGTGAAATTTCTTCATATTTGGTAAGTTTTAGTACATAAGTTTTGTAATGGGGGACGATCCTCCCGATCCTGGTGGTGGAAACCTCCAGGTTGGGATGAATGTCGTGATTACTTCTGGCATGGGCACGGACACTTCAGTAAGTAGGAAATCGGAACTTAAAAGGCCGAAGGTTTACAAGCGTTGCAAACATTGCAATAAAAAACGAAGGAAAAATAATGGCGGGAATTATGTTTGTGACTGCGAATTAGACGCTCTAAAGGAGATTCCAGCAAATAACAATAATAATAATGATAAAATTGACGCTAATTGTAATAACAATAGCAGACACAATGATAATGCTTCTACAACAAAAGTCGGTAGGAATTTATTTACGCCCTCTGACGTGGCGCCATTTACGGTTCATGTTCAACTGAAACAACAGACTGACCAAAACTCGTCGCTGCACCCGGTCGCTTTTGGTAAATTCTTGGTCAAGAAAAACTTCAGAAATATTATTAATGGAAGCGTGAAGCGAATCGGCAGGACCAGAATTTCAATGGCATTTTCGACACATACGGATGCAAATTTATTTGTCACGGATCCCTGTCTCGAGTTAAACAATCTATCGGCATATATTCCTTCATTTTCAGTGACCCGTATGGGCCTTACCCGCGGTATTCCAGCACAATGGTCGGAGGAGGAAATTATAGCCAATATTTCTGTTCCTGTTGGATGTGGAAAAGTTATCAAAGTTAGGCGTTTAAACCATAAAGTTGTCTCTAATGGATCTATTTCCTGGCAACCCTCTGAAACAGTTGTCTTAACTTTTGACGGCCAAATGTTGCCCAAAAGGATTTACTCTTGTTACAATGCTTTAGCTGTGGAGTTATATATTTTCCCTACAATTCAATGTTATAACTGCTGCAAATTCGGGCACACCAAGAATAACTGCAGGTCAAAGCCTAAATGTTTTAAGTGTGGACAGTTGCACTCTGGGCATACCTGTTCTGTGGAGGAGGAAGATTCCATCTGCTGTTTATGCAATGGTTTCCATTTCGCCACGAACAGATCATGTCCAGAGCATAAAAGGCAAAGGGATATCAAAGTGTCTATGGCAAATAATTGCATCTCGTATGGAGAAGCAGTTAAGTTGCATCCAACAGTAACAAAATCGTTTGCCGATGTTCTTAGAACACAAAACCAAACCCAGGTCCAATCAAGCTTACCAGATAACACCCATAAACCAGCCTCAGGTACTTATATGCAGCCTCATTCATATAAAAAAACAGTGTTTCTTAAGCCTCGTTCCCCGTCAAGGAAATCTGCCATAGGCTACGATGTGGCTGCACATAAGGCAATAATTAATGAACAATCTCCTCCATCTTCGCCAAATGGTGTTGCTCTGAGACAAGATTATCATAAAGACCCCCAATCTAAAGATCAAACTGTTGCTGAGGAAATCCAATCCTTAATTAAAACTTTATCTAAGCCTAATATTCGCCTACCGTCCCACGTTGCCCCCTTGCTTGACGAACTTGTAAGTACTATTAAAAATAATGGACAAAATTGTTCAGTGGAACTGCAGAAGTATAATTAGTAAAAAACAAGATTTTATTCATTTATTAAACAAATTTAAACCTTTTATTTTTGCTCTCTCTGAGACATGGCTTAAGCCTGGAGCTCTTCTTAGGGCTAACGGCTATGCATGCCTCAGAGAGGACCGTCCTGATGGGTGTGGCGGGGTAGCTCTACTCATCAGGAATTCCATTTCATCTTCCATCACACAGCAATGATATTTCTATTGTTGCTGCCATTGTAAATAACATCTGTATCATTTCTGTATATATACCGCATCCATCATCAGCAGTTTTTGATGAACTTGAATTAATAATTTCTTCTCTACCTAGGCCCTTGCTTATTTCAGGGGATTTTAATTCACACCACCAGTTTTGGGGTAGTTCTATTTCCAACTATCATGGAAATCGAATGATTCAAATTTTAGATAATAACAATTTATGTATTTTAAATACCGGCTCTCCAACCCGTCAAACTGCACCTACAGAGTCAATTAGTGCTGTAGATTTATCTATTAGATCAACTGAATTAGCCTCTTCTCTCACCTGGTATGTTCTGGACTCAACATATGGAAGTGACCACTTCCCTATTATAATTACATTTCCATCTTCTATTCCATCATCTCCTAGGCCTAGCCCTAGGCTTAAATACAATTTAGGAAATGTGGATTGGGATCTCTTTAAAAGCCGTGTAGAGGAGAAATTATTGAGTTTGCCCATTGTGGATCACAATAATGTAGTTAATTGCTCAGTAGCCTTATCCCAGGCAATTACTGAAGTTGCTGATGATATCTTTCCAGTTAAAAATAGTGCATCGGGTAAGATTCCTTCACCTCCTTGGTGGGATGATGAATGTTCACAAGCAATTAAACGGCGTAAAACTGCTGAAAGACAGTACTGTAGGTTCATGACAGATGAGAATTTTAAATCATATATGCATGTTGCTAGGGAGACAAAGAAATTGCTGCGCAAGAAAAAATATGAAGGTTGGAGACAATTTTGTTATTCACTTAATCCCAGCGTAAAGCCTTCCATAGTATGGAATAATATTAAAAGATTCAGAAATGCCTTTAACGATACTCCCAGACATTTACTTCCACCTGACCTTGCTCAGCAATTCATGGACAAACTAGCTCCTGCATATGTTCCAGAGAGATATGTATTTCAACCTGCTTCCTTTTTATTCTCTGAACAGTCAGATTATTCTAGTTTTAATGGGCCATTTAAAATGGAAGAACTAAAAGGTGTATTAAGTGGTTTAAAAGATTCCGCACCCGGAGAAGATGGAGTTCCTTATTCTTTTCTAGTTAATGCCAGTGATGGTATTCATTGGTACTACCTAAACATAATAAATTCTGTTATCCAGTCTGGTACTGTTCCTGAGGCTTGGAGATCTCAAATTGTTCTTCCCATTTTAAAACCCAACAAATCGCCTTCAGATGTTTTGTCCTACCGCCCAATAGCCCTATCTTCAGTTTTCACCAAAATAACAGAACATTTAGTTAAAAACAGATTAGAATTTTATCTTGAGAAAAACCACTTACTGTCATACAGTCAATTTGGTTTCCGCAAGGGAAGGTCTACTTATGATAGTTTGTCAATTTTTATATCGGAAATTCAACTAGCTTTCTCCAAAAATGAATCTGTAGTTGCAGCTTTTCTTGACATTAATGCAGCCTATGATAATGTATTAGTATCAGTATTACAAGACAAACTTTACAGGTTAGGTATACCAATATTACTAATACATTTTATAATTAACCTTTTATCTGAAAGATCTATTAGTCTAATTATAGATGACACTAACAGGATTTCTCGTTTAGTGTGGAAAGGTCTTCCACAAGGATCTGTATTAAGCCCATTGTTGTACAACATATATACTTTTGATTTAGAGTCCTCGTTAAATGGCCTAGTTAGAGTTTTGCAGTATGCTGATGACTTACTTTTATACTCTCCAAATCTTTCAATAGAACAAGCCTGCAGAACCATAACTTCTTCTTTAAGCTTATTAAAATAATGGTTAGAATTCAATGGTCTTGATCTCTCAGTCTCTAAAAGTGTAGCCGTTTTGTTTTCTAGAAAGCTAATTCCTCCTCCAATCATTGTGCAATATGGTACCTGTCCTATACCTGTTAAAAAAGAAACTAAATTTCTAGGTGTAATCCTTGATGCAAGATTAACAGGCCTCCCACATTGCGATTATATCGTGTCAAAGTGTGAAAAAAATATTAACATCCTCAGGTGTGTTTCTGGAGTATGGTGGGGTTCACATCCTTTTTGTATGAAATTGATGTACAATGCCTTAATAAGAAGTAATCTTGATTATGGAACATTTCTCATGGAACCCGGTAGCATAGCTGGCTTTAAGAAATTGGATTGTATTCAATCAAAAGCGCTTAGAATAATTTGTGGGGCTATGAAATCCAGTCCTATTAATGCTATGCAGGTTGAGTGTGTTGAACCTCCTTTACATTTTCGTCGTCAGTTTCTTTCAGACAGGTATATTTTCAGGTGTTCACAATTTTCAAATCATCAACTTTGGTCTATTTTGCCTGAGCTCTTGCATCAAGTACAAACATCTAGATACTGGAAGAACAAAAATCCTCCATGTGTAATTAAAAGTTTTGGGAGGCTCAAATCTATATCTGCACCTATAGTTACTTCCTCAACACTTCCAATATTTCAGTACAATTTTGATTCTTTAACTTTTGATCCCCATGTTCTTGTGAATATAGGTATAACAAAAAATGACATAGAACACAATCAACAATTTCTTAATTTCATAGGAACTGATGGCCATGGTGCTCATCATATATATTCAGATGCTTCCAAAATATCAAATAATAGTTGTGTTGGTGTTGGAGTTCTCCATATGCAGTCCAAGATTTACCAAAAGATTAAATTGCCTCCTGAAACATCTGTATACACCGGTGAGTGCTATGGCATCCTGAAAGCAGTAGAATTTATAATTATCATGCACCTCAAAAGAACTATAATATTCTCAGATTCGTTAAGTTCTCTCCAGACAATATCTAAATTTCCATTTAAATCAAAATCCCATAATCCAATTATCTATCAAATCCGTAACCTTTTATTACAATGTCATAATTTAGGATATTCTGTGACCATTGCCTGGATTCCTGGGCACAGAGGAATAAAAGGAAATGAAAGGGTGGATTGTTTAGCTCGAGACGCCATTGACTGTGGGGATATGTTTCCGTATAAGAATATTACTGAAGATTTGTTGACTCTACCAAGATTATTCTTAAGAAAAGAATGGACGGAACTATGGGCATCTGGTGCAGGGGCTGGGGCCATTCACTATAGGCGTATTCAACCGAATATTCCTACTAAACCTTGGTTTGCACATATTTGTTTGTCAAAACCAGCAACGAGCATGCTTATTAGATTAAGACTGGGTCACGCTTGTACACCCGAACACCTGGCAAGACTAAAAATTGTGTCCAGTTCTGCATGTGCGTGCGGAACTGATCCAGCTGATTTTAACCATATATTCTTTCAATGTAACTTATATGATCGTTCCTTGTTATTAAACCAACTGTCATCAATCAAAATTCCATTCCCGACTTGTATTTCATCGCTCCTATATATTAACGCTACATCCTCATCTGTATTTAAATCAATATATTCGTACCTTTCACTTAATGATATAAAACTTTAACATAATAAAATGTACAATCACTTTCCTGTTTCCTATTCCCTATTTCCAAATTTTCCACATTTCCTTATCCATTAATTTTATTCCGTTTCCCCGTTTTCGGCTGGCTGAATGCGCCAAGAGCACGGTGCCAATAAAAAAAAAAAAAAAAAAAAAAAAAAAAAAAAAAAAAAAAAAAAAAAAAAAACAAAAAAAATCTATGACAATGACATGACATTACAAAGTCAATGTTAAAGTGACATTCCAGGGGTATAAACCGTTTTATATCGAATGCAGTTTTTAACACCTTTGTAAATAACCTTTGTAAATTAATGTCGCATTTTGAGATTGATTTTTTATTTCATTTAATTTATATCTACACTTACAACTATCCAAATAGGTACTAAACCTAAGACAATGTTTTATGTGTAGATGTAGATACGCTAAAGTCAAGGCATGTTCGATACACAAAGTATCACAATTGGTAACATATTTTTGGATATGACAATAAAAAAAACATACGCCTGAGTGTCCACGGTTCCTGATTACAAAAATAAAACCTAGAAAATTTGCTAGAATGATGTAAATAATCAACATAATCAATGTTTGAAAACGAATGTCGTGTTACTTTAATCTTTAGGATAGTCGGGGAACGAATTCCAGTCTTCATCTATAGATACGATCGAATCCATTTTGATTGACATATGAAAATGATTAATTTGTAGGTAAAGATACTAAAATCTGTATTTATGTACTTTGTAATGCTAAATTTTAGGAGTTTTTATGAATTCATAAAACAGTCATTTGGAGCACCCTCTTGTTTTGATTTTTGAAGTACATAGTTATAAATGCGAACCCTCTTAAATGGTTCTTAGTATAGTGACCGTAATGAATTACGAATAAACTAGTTATTGTTATAACTGCGAACCAAATGTTTAAGATTTCTTATAATTGCCAGTAGTATAAATTAAACACCTCACATTTTATTAAAAGTAGCGAAATATATCATAAAAAAATGACATATGTCGCTTAATGTTTTGTATTAAAAAATTGTAAAATATTTGTGAATTCTACATACCGTCAGTGACTGTAAATACGCATTTTTTATAAGTAGTTTAATGATTTTAGATTACCCACATCCCGTGATTATTTGTTTGTGGTGGTATCCCATTTGTTTACATTTTTGATCTCCAATTCGATTTCACATCTTAGATACCATCTATCCATATCATCGTCCCTTTGACTATTTGACAGCTCTTTTGAAGCATTCAATTTCGAACTTTACTTATTTGTAAATAGATTTGGTTTTGTTTTTTATATGACGGCAAATATGTTGCCAATACCCATTAAAGGGTTAACATACCCATTTTGCTACCTATTCATACCTACGTCACTTTGTGTTTATCTGTATTCGCTACACCGGTGTCATAGCAATAGGCAGCAAACGGGCGGTGTCCTATTTTCTTTACCTTAAAAAGTTACCTTCGTCGCAAATTCCCGACGTCCCGAGTCTTTGCAAACGGAGATTCGAAGCAAATTGAGTGTCAAGGGGAGACAAGGCTCCGCAAAATTGCTTTGACGTGCAGTTAGGCCTGGCATCAATACGGGACCTAGCAGACTCTTTGTTCGCGATACCTTTATGTGCAGTTTACGAATATTTTGACATAAAGACTTGACAGCCACTTTGACTTGATAGCCTGCTAATGCTAGTCTAAGACTCGTAGGTTTACTTACAAACTTAGTGCTTTATACGAGTTATTAATCAATGAGTTCTCACGTACCCGGCTATGTATTAGCTATTGATACATTTTTATTTGAAGTCATATTATGAGTCTGCATTCTACAATTTATTATACTTACATTTGATGGATCTTAGTCGTAGGAGCAAGGTTGCAACGTACTTAATAGCAAAAGCGTCCAAAGCAATGATCCATTAAATTGACAATACGAGACCGAACAAATTCGCTATTACGGGTCCGTAAAAGTTTTCAGGTTTATAAGTGCGGTGCGACCAAAAACATCGCATGGCGGCGGAATTGATTCTCTGGCTTTATTCAAGACACAGTACGATGCGGATACATAAAATAGAAGCAACTAAATAGCTACTTTGTGAATATTTTGTATTTAGAGTGAACCACTTCAAAAAGCACTCTTGCCTTGTTCCTACTAAGTGGAAAGCAAACTAGAAAGTGCTAAATTGCTGAAATTGATGTGTCTGTGTTTCTAGCCAACGTGCATATTCAGAAGTAGGTATATATTTCAACTCTGTTTTTTCTTATCGTTACCTCACAAATAATGCTCTCGCCGTAATTTGAACCCAGAATCAGAAATATTGGTTCCGCGGTCGTGGTCTATGTATTTAATGTACATGTACCTACCTATTATATATATCGTCACTTGGTACCCTCATCACAAGCTTTAATTGAACTTGCCGTGGAACTAGATCGATTTGTGTAAGAAAAGAAGTAATAAAAAGCACTAGGACATAAAAATACTTTAAAAAGAGTCATTATTAAATTTAAACAAATAAACCGCCCTAGCTAGTAAAATAAAACTGGATGAACTAAATGGAATAGTGTCCATCGTCCATAAGAACTAATTGAATTGTGTCTGGAAACTCTCCTGTGGCTTTTAACCCCTCATTCAACTTAAACTTATTTATAGCTTCAGAGGCCTGTTGCATGACATTTTAAAATGGATAGTAAAACGGATCCCTCTTTGATTTTTTCTAGAAAGGTGCTCTTCACATTAAATATCTCTAACTCGTATACAGTCGTAAATCTAATACGGGCGATAAATTAAACCAGGCATGGGATTTTAGTGTAATCAAGGATTACAAGGTTTTTTTAAGTTACACTTCATTATGACCCCACAGATTTTTTTAAAGATTATCGCAGTATGGCAGTTATGTCACCCGCTTATGAAATTAGCTGTCAACGAGCGTTTAACTTGAGTGTTGTTGTACATTGCGCGCCGAATTATTTTGTACGGATAATTATGTTGCTCTAATTTTAAGTAATCTTATCTAAATGTACTTATTATGTCCTAAACTAGGCCCCATTAAAAGCTTCGACCGTATTAGACTCACACCCTGTATAATCAATCTACGAGTAGTCCCCACATAAGCTTGCAGTTAAAGTTCAAAATGACACACCTCTATTGCGGTTAGTTATAGGGTTGAACTTGAATCATCAATCCGATTGCCAAAAGTGGTCTCCCATACATTAACCCTTTTCGTCGCACATTGCGAACGTTGTATAAACACTCGTCGTATTTTCTTCGCTCTTCAAAGGAATTCTAGATTTAAATAACCATAGGTACCTAAAAAGAGCGGCGTGAATAATGTTGTAATAATAAAGGCTACGACGATGTCTGCCAGGTGTATTTTCTTAACATTATTCAGATTGTATTGCAAGCTATTGTAAAAATAACCTTATGTGTTTTTGGGAAATTCGTTACAATTTGTATAAAACCACCTAGTAAGGCAAATCGGATATTTTCAAGTTAACAATATTATTATGTTAATTGTTAATACCAATATTGTTGGTAGTGATAACACTGATAACTTTACTGTCATTCTTCAACGTGTTATATCCCCTGGTGGGTATTACACAATTATTAATTATAGTGAGCAATACGGGAATTGTTGAATTGGACGAATGTAATGTAAATAGACGTACATAAGAGGTGTAAATTCATAAGCAACTATTTATTTATTTTTGAAGCCTAGGATTTGCTCACATATTTATGAACTCGAATGTGAAAAACTGTACTTTTCAAATAATAAAATCGGATCGATATAGTTATGTAGCTATAATTCTAAGCTTTGGAAATTAACCAGGAGATCTTAACTTAGCTGACTGTGGTACTTTTGTATCACTTCTGCATTTTCCGGTACTCACAGTACAGCTGCTTCGAAACCTCTTCCAAAGTATATTTTTCAAACATTTTTTCTATTTTGAATGCAGTTTTCTAAATTATGGGACTGTCGTCAATACATCTGGCTATTATTCCCGTGTTCCTTAAGATATCCTTGACTTATGCATAATATCCTTACTAATTTTTGTTTTTTTTTTTTAATATAACTATGCCAAAGAGACTAAGATTTGTATAAGATTAAATAATTGATTAAAGACCCATAGAAAAATTCACATAATATGTGACATAATTCCCTTCAAAGAGTATTACTGCGCCCAAGGCAGAGGTATATTATAAATTAATAAAAAAATTAAAAAACACGACTGCCGTTTAAAAACGTTCTTAAAAGTAAAAAATAATTCCTTTTTCAGGATTATTCTTGTGAGCGTATCAACTTATAAGCGCTTGTCTTATTACTTACGATATTTTGTTTCGATTGCAGTCGGGGAACCTTTCATTACGGAAAATTACAACAACATTATGATGGTTCCCCGACTGCAATCGAAACATAATATCGTAAGTAATAAGACAAGCGCTTATAAGTTGATACGCTCACAAGAATAAACCTGAAAAAGGAATTATTTTTTACTTTTAAGAACGTTTTTAAACGGCAGTCGTGTTTTTAATTTTTTTATTAATTTATTTATTTGAAACCTTTAAGTGTATTCGAAGATTCTTTAAATTTCGATAAAATTTGGAAGGCTGACCCTGCGGAGGGCGGAAGTTCGCTCCGGAGGCGCGAAGAGTTCCCATCCCAGGTATTTTGGGCGAAGCCGTACGGCACGCCGCGCGAGGGCTGAACGTTAGCGAAACCAATGTAAATTTATGTTAAGCGAGTCCGGACTTCCGAAGGGTGAGCTTCAGGATGGGAGGCCGAAAGCAGAGCTCGCGGAGGCCCGGACTATCACTTCGAAGGCCCAAGCGTGTCACTCGCAAGTAATTTAGAGCAAGGCTGAAGGCCGAGCTGTGATAAAATTGAGCCACCATGCTTCTTCAACTACCCCTGCATCTGAATAAGCCGACATCCACGTAGGACCGAAGGCCCGACGGGTAAGACCATATGGTATAACCGTCCCTCTTACCCTTTTGACCGCCAGACGAACGAATATGCTGAGCTCCAGACGCCACGCTTACGTGATTATTTAAACGAAATTTAACTTTACGGCGTCCCGCGTAAGTTTCTGCTGCATTGGCATAGTTGTCGGCTAGTTGCGGTCAAAGGGTCAACTGTCTTAAGCCCGACAGATCGCTACAAACCCTAACGAAGACCAAAAGCTGAGCTCCGCGTTGAGTCAACGGCCAAAAGCGGCCCTCAGAGGTGCGCCAGCTCTCGAGGCCGAAAGCCGAGCCGCCAGAGCCCAGCGTTACCACGCTGGGCGGTGAAATAGGGTAACATAAAAAATAATTGAAGTATTGAAGTAGTATTGATAACCAGCGAAGACCCGTAGGCCTTGCTCCGCGTAGGGCTGAAGGTCCAAATCATCACTAAGAGGGGCATTGGTTCGCGAAGCCGAAAGCTGAGCTACCAGAGCCCAGACATCGGCCCGGACCAGTGGAGGAAGAGGCCCGGACTTGTAAGAAATTTAAAGCAAGGTCGAAGACGGAGCTGCGTAAAAAATAAGCTACGAAACTTTTTCAACTACTCCAGCATCTAAATAAGCCCAGCTCCGCTTAGAGCCGAGGACTTGGAGCGTCACTATCGTGGTGCTCTCGGCGCGATCCCGAGGACTGGAGGCTCCACGTGGTACAACCGTCCTTCTTAACTATCTTAACAATCGAAGCCAGAGCTTAGCGCAATCAGGGCACGTGATGGAATAGTGAAACATAAAAAAGAGCCGCAGGCCCGACGATCGTTTCCGCAATTTGCGAAAGTTGTAGACCGCACTCCGCGTAGGTCTGACAACCCGAAGTGTCCTCCAGAGGGGCGCTGGCTCACGAGGCCGAACCCGAGCTACCAGAGTCCAGCGCTCCTTCGCTATACAATGTAAAAGTATAGCTTTAAAACGAAACTCAGGGCCGCAGACCCGAAAAATCGTTTCGAGAACATGGGAAAGCTGAACGTATGCGTATGGCCGAAGGGTCGTAGGCGAAAAAGGCCCTAAATACAATTAATTTTTTAACATATTTCAAGTTTTAATTTTGATGCGCCTGTATGGCACGTATAGCAATTTTGTTCTCTGCAGCTGACTGTACATGGCATTAGCGCATGATTAGTGCGACAGTATGTCGCAGCAAAGTAGACTATCCATCCCTCTTTTTAACCGACTTCAAAAAAGGAGGAGGTTCTCAATTCGACAGATTTTTTTTTTGTTGTATGTATGTTACCCGATATCTCCGAGAATTGTGAACCGATTTTAAAATTTCTTTTCGTGATCGAACGTGTATTATCCCGAGATGGTCCCGTTGGCACCAAGTTGGGGTCTGACGATGGGATCTTGGAGAAATCGAGGGATCTCTTCAAATGTTATAGGTACATGTATGGCGCTTTTGGTAATTTTCATTCATTTACAAGGATTTGCATTCAGAAAGTAGGATTTGAGGAAACCAATGATGGAAACAAATCGTGAATCTTGTAGAAATCGGTTGAAATCTTTTTTTTTAATTTTTAAATTTTTAATTTGGTGATTATATTCATATAGTTAGTAAAAGAGGAAAAATCTATCTCGCGGCGACAAACTGACGTACCTATGTACCTACCAATCATGTAGTAAGCATACATAATATATGTGGTTAAATGTCTCGTATCTCGCAAACTATTTACGTAGGTACATTTTATTTCCATTTTTAATAAATATTGTGTTATAGCTATTTTCCGCAACTCGACATCTAACGTGCCTATTTTATGTCAGCCTCCGTAGCCTAGTTGGTAGTTACCCTGCATACGAAGCTGGAGGTTCCGGGTTCGAATCCCGGCGAGGGCATTATTTGTGTATTTATTTATCACAAATAATATTTGTTCCTTGGGGCTGTTTATGTATTTAAGTATCGTCACCTGGTACCTACGAGTATATCACAAGCCTTAATTGAGCTTACCGTGGGACTAGGTCGATTTGTGTAAGATGACCCAAGATATTTATTTATTTTGCGTGGTCCCAACGCTGGCCCAGTACTTGTTGGGAACTCATAAACAGGTTACCTCACGATGTTTTCCTTCACCGTAACGCACTTGTGGTGATATCAAATGATGATGTACATAAGTTTTAAAAAAAACTCATCGGCACAAGCTGGGGATTGAACCCACGACCGCTGCGTAGCAGCCGTGGGTTGTACCACTCGACCACAAACACTTATGTAATGTATCTGTTTCATTCATATCTGTTTTCTCTTCATTCATATACTTAAACATATAACTTGTATATGTTTTCACAATCTGCATGTAAAATGCTTTAATTTGATACTCAAATCATAGCGTTTGGATCACATATTATTCTTTGTAACTTGATTGCATTTTAATGAATCTCGCTCTTCTTGAATAAGTATGTGTGTAACATATAAGTTACATACATATTCGTAATCGTTGTTTGAAGCTCTTCATTTTGATACTAAACTCGATAGGTTTCT
>JALPQI010015178.1:0-31848 GCA_025490895.1 Thaumatotibia leucotreta | reverse complement strand
AGTCCACCTGAGTTTCTTACTGGTTCTTCTCAGGAACGGCGTAGGGTTAAAACCAGTAGTAGATTTTTTTTCTCTCTTGATAGTGTCAGACGATTCGAAAACGCTCATTAATAAGCTTACTTGAATAAAGAATACTTTGACTTGACTTGACTTGAAGCACATAGTAATATTTGAAGTACAAGACTTACCGAACTCTTTCAGCAAGCGTTTCGTTTTCTTTGGTTTTCTCGTCCAGCGACGTCTTCGTCTCGGCTACTTCAGACACGAGCTGCTCGTGTTTGGTTATTAGCAACCTTCGCTCTTCCTGGGACACCTATCATTAAAAAATAAGATTTAATTTCAATACAAACACTAGAGAATCTCCGGTTAAGGTGATACAGGGTGACATTAAACGGTGATACGAAATAATAAATATCCATCTGTCACTACACGGCCAAGATACTTGGTAAGATATAATCACCAAATTAAAAAATTAAAAACAACCGACTTCCACCGATTTCTCCGAGATCCCATCATCGGAACCCAACTTGGTGCCAACGGGACCATCTTTGGGTTATAGACGTTAAACCACTTTTTTTTTAATCGGTTCAATATTCTCGGAGATATCGGGTAACATACATACAAAAAAAACTGTTGAATTGAAAACCTCCTCCTTTTTTGAAAAATATAATTAAACGGTCAAACTCACGTGTATTTAGTCACTACACTCACTACGCGGACATGATTGTCTTGAACTAGTCTCTATTATCAGGCAAAGATCGCATGTTAACACGACGTTTACGTGTTTTCTTTCTTTTTTCTCTTCTTCTTCGCACTTTATTTTTTTCTTCCTGTTTCTATCCATGAAGGTCTATGCCATAGTATTTCTATTCGAGAATCATTAATGAGCGTTATTAACTATCGGCGACCTTTATGGATGCAAATAGGGAGTGTGTTGTCATTTATTATTGTGTATCAGTAAAGCACTATTTTTTTTTACTATTATTGGAATTGTTATGTATAAGTATAAGTTTAATGTTACCGCAAGTTCGTAAAAGACATATGTATATGTAAGTTGTGGTTACCTATAATTGGATAAGCATCAGCCACGAATTAATGTAAATGTATTTAAAGTATGTAAGATGTGTTATCTGTTGGTAATCCTTAATAAACAAAAATAAAGATAAAAAATAAGGTGACAAACCTTGAGAACTGCCAGCAGCTGCTGGTCGGTGTCTCCAGAAACCAGTGTCTCTGGCTCCACGCCCTCGCGAAGCAGCATTTCTTGAAGAGTGTCCACCTGTGGGAAAACAAAGGTTTTCAGTTTTCGGGTTCTGATATGCCTCTTCCAATGGGAACAATCAGTAGAAAAGCAATGGAGTGAACTTAAGTAGCTTTTTTCTCGTTGGCTTGCTAGCGTGACCTTGAGCGCACGCAGCGTGACCTTAACCTCAGTGTGATTGTCCTCCAGATTAGAGTGCCCCACGTTTGTATGGGAAAAAAAATATTTTTTTAATGAGGCACCCTCTTATTTTGTTACAGCTATTACGTTGATAAAATATACCAAGTTTCGTAATTTTATCTCAAACTCCAAAGCGGTGCTCAATGCCTTTGAAAAATATAATATTTTATGAATCCCAAAATAAAAAAATATTTTAAATTTATGATTTTTGGCGAAGAGATAAATAAGCTTAAAAAATAGAAACAAAACTCAACTTCCACTTTGTTACTTAAAAATCCTATGTTTAAACAGTCTAGAAGCAATAACTAAAATAAAAAGTTGGGAAACGGTAATTTCATTTTTTCACATTCCATACATACAATGTAAAAAACATAAAAGGCGTTGAGCACCACTTTATAGTTTAAATAAAATTATGAAACTTGGTATAATTTATCAACTTAACAGATGTAACAAAATAAGGGGGTGCCCCATTGGAAAATAAAATAAATGTTTTTTGGACCACCCTACTCCAGATTCTCAGTTAGCCGACACATCTTTTATTCTTGGCGACACTCAAGCATCTTTTATTCTTGGCGATCGAGCAGCCAGTGCGACCTTTGACTCACGTAGCGTGACCTTGACCTCACCTTAGTGTGGCTGTCGATCAGTTTCTCCGACTACTAACGCAGCGACACTAGAAACACTTGTTTCACATCAACTAAACTGCCAGTGTGACTTTGAGCTCGCAAAGGGTGACCGTGAGCTCACGCAGTGTGACCTTGACCTCACCTTAGTACGGCTGTCCTCTAGTTTCTTAGTTTGACTGACATAACGACTCGAGCAGCACTTGTTTCTCGTCAGTCCAGCCGACAGCTTAACCTTGAGCTCACACGGCGTGACCATGACTCTTGGAGGATTTAGTAATGGAGTACGTATCGGTACAAACTTCCTAACAAAAATTTCTGCCAATTTCCGAGGGGGGCAAGGATTTTTTACCTCTTATAATAAATAAAGTACTATTGCTACTGTCTGTCTATAAATTTTGCATAGAATATCTCTAGTAAAGAGGATACAACCGATTTTATCTATTCACATAATATTATGCTTGTGTTACTTTGACCTGACCTTAGTACAGTCGAGTGCATTAATATATATACACATTTGTAAGGGATCAGTATAGAGAAGTGTATATATATTAATGCCCTCGACTGTACGGATGTCCTCCAGTTTCTCAGTTTGCCGACATTACAACTCGAGCAGCACTTGTTTCTCGTCGACCCAGCCGACAGCTTAACCTTAAGCTCACATAGCGTGACCTTGAGCTTACTTTAGTACTATCGTCCTCCAGTTTCTCGGTCTGAACACTTGTTTCTCGTCATCGAACTGCTAACACGTCCTTGACCTCACCTTAGTACGGCTGTCCTCTAGTTTCTCAGTTTGCCGACATAACGACTCGAGCAGCACTTGTTTTTCGTCGGCGAGCCGCTCGTTGTCGGCGTGAGCGTCGGCCAATTGGGTCTGAAGGTCGGCCAGTTCGGCCAACGTGGCTTGGAGCTCTTCGCTTGTACTGAAATGGAAAAGGACATGTATAGTGACTCGATAGTCGTAATTGCAATGGGGTGGTAGACATAACAGCGCGCGATACTTTCAGGTATTCTTGGCATTCTGTATACGACCCGCTGTGCTGTGTATCGTGCGCTGTTATTTCTACCACCCAACAACACCGAATGGTGGACATTGTTAAAGCAATTGTTGTCGCTGACAAATAACGTTTATATTCGGTATATTTGTTAGTCGAGATACTGTATAATTATGTGTTAACCGTGTAGTGTACGCAACATTTTGAAGAAGAAACACGAGAGGGAGTTCAAATGATTAATGGAAAAAGACTTGCAAAGGATACTATTTAAGTGTAGTTGCATCGGCCACGGACAGGTTGACAGGCTGATAAGCATTGTAGCAAAAAAAAACTCTCCATACAATAAAATCCTATCAAACACTACACGCGGTTTGGTCCGCATAGTACCCTATAACGATTGTTTATAAGATAAAAATAAATGTAAAAACAGCGACGTTTAGTTGCTTCACATTTAGAATGAGCCACATCGACTAGCTAGGGTTTCTCCAGATCTATAAGATATCTAGGACTCTGAAGAAATATATGTTCCTTGGTCATGGCTGTCTATGTATTTAAGTATCTATATGTATCTATCTATTATATATATCGTCGCCTGGTACCCAAATCACAAGCCTTAATTGAGCTTACCGTGGGACTAGGTCGATTTGTGTTAGATGTCCCAAGATATTTATTTAAATCAATAAATCTATTCTAAGCCACGGGCTTGTATCAATAGGTAAGGCATATACTTGAATAAGGATCTGGCTTACCTATAGTGGTGCTCTTCCATCTGCAGAATGCGATCTTGGAGGCAGGCGACCGACACTTCGCTGAGCGATGACGAGGAATGCTTATCCCATTCGGGGGTGCTGGCATCACCGCTGTCACCTTCACCCTGAAATAATGTGTTTTTATTATTAGGGCGAATTTTTATTTTGTTGTAGTTATTTCAAATTTTCCAAATTTGGATATGTTCCTATTTTTTCTACTCAGAATCGCGAACTCTTTCGATCCTCATTAGCAGAAAAGTGTCCCAAGATATCCATACATTTTTTTGATTTCCACTGAGTTACGGCCGTAGAAAGTGTATGACTGACTGAAAGTGAATGTAAGTGTACTCAATGGATTTTTTTTGGGGCATTTTTTTATTTCTATCAGGATCGAAAGAGCAGAGTGATTGTGAGTAGAAAAAATTTAAAAAGTCAAAATTTGTAAATTTAAAAAAAAACGACAATAACATAAAAATCCGCCCCTTAGGAGGTCGTGTGGAAAGACCTCTCCCCTGTTTGGGTTCTATGCTCTACAAGCTTTTTAGTCACTAGGTAAATTTTTGCTTTGCTTCTAAGGTCATAGGGGTATAAATCCACAAGATCCGTTTGTAACAAGAATTGGTAACGATGTTAGTCTTGTGGATTTGACCATATTGATGAACTTCTACTGGGGAAAAATATCAGAAGTTCCGTACATTTTACCTACTTAAATCGGTAAATTTCATATGGCCTCAGAATTAATCCTCTATTTGGCCACTGTATAAAAAAAACCTGAGAGGGAGAGGCCTAAGCACAGATGTCATATATACCAGCGGTCGGCAACCGGCGGCCCGCGGGCCGCATGCGGCCCGCGAAGGGGTCACTTGCGGCCCGCGGACCTCCTTGACTATTTTGTATATCGTGTATGTTAAAGTCACGAACCTCATCAAAGGTCATACGCATTAACAGAAAACCTAGTTATATAACGGAGGCGACAATTATTTTTATTAAAATATATGTATTTCGAGTCAGTGGCATGGCAACAGACAGAGTGGTGCATCAATACGGGCGCTCGTTGTCTCGTTTTTCCCCCCGCGCCCCTTTCACACCGCTGCGTTATAATGCCTAGTATAATCTACAATCCTACGGTCTAAATTGACATAGTTATGATTGACAGTTAAAATGATACCAGAAACAGCAAAATAAAAATAGTAAAGGGACAAATTATGAAGAACAAAATTTTATAAGAGTGTAGGTACAATTAAAAAAATAAATAATTGAAAATCGCAATGCAATTTATCTTTGCAGTCGGGCCCTCTTATATTTCAAAAAAGGAACATGCATTTTTTGACGTATTGCTGTGAAAGTAAATTCGTTTACCTTATCTTTGAACGTTAATTTTGTACCGGGTTTCAGAGGCGAAGTAAAGAACTTCTTGAAATATCAACAATGTCCGATGTAGTCATGACACGCTCGGCCTCGCGGGCTGCCGCGCCTCTGTCGGACGCTCCGGGCCTTCGGCCCTACGCGCAGCTCGGCCTGCGGCCTTCGCAAAGGTTCGAAGCGAACCGTCGGGTGTCCGGCCCTCCAGTTCGCTTGTTAAGACAGTTAGGTAGGGCAGTTGTATTGTACCGTGTGGGCTCGATCGTAACGCTCCGGGCCTTCGGCCCTACGCGCAGCTCGGCTTGCGACCTTTGCAAGGATTCGAAGCGAACTTTCGCGTCTCCGGCCCTGCAGTTCGCTTGTTTAGACAGCTGGGTAGGACAGTTGTACCGCGTGGGCTCGATCGTGACGTTCCGGGCCTTTGGCCCTACGCGCAGTTCGGCCTTCGGCCCTCTGGCTGGGTTTATTTAGCTACTGGGGTAGTTGAACGCTTGGTAGCAAAATGTTCTCGGAGCTCGGCCTTCGGCCTCGCTTTAAATTACTTACATGTGCTTCACTTGGGGTCAAACTACAGGCCTTCGGCCTCCCGCCCTGAAGCTCGCCCTTTGGGCCCTTTCGCAACGAGGCCTTCAACCGCGCCCAAAATTTCTAGAGTTCGGGACCGCGAAGTGTGGTTCCGGGCCTTTGGCCCTCCGCAAGGTCGGTCTACGGCCTCCCGACCTGAAAGCGCGCCCTTTGGGCTCGCTTAAGTTACTCAGGATTTTGGCTTTTTGTTCCGGGGCGCCATCATTTTGAATTTTTTCCAAATTTTTTTTAGGATATCACTCCTGGCCCACATAATGCCCGTGTGCGAAATTTACCTACCTCTCTAAATCTACCTAAGTAGGGCAGTTGTACCGCGTGGGCTCGATCGTTACGCTCCGGACCATCGGCCATACGCGCAGCTCGGCTTTCGGCCCTCTGGCTGGGTTTATTTAGCTACTGGGCCTACTGGGGTAGTTGAATGCTTGGTAGCTAAATTTTCTCGGAGCTCGGCCTTCTGCCTCGCTTTAAATATCTTATAATTGGCACGCTCCGGATTTCGGCTTTTTGTTCCGGGGCGCCGTCATCTTGAATTATTTCCACAAATTTTTCAGGGTATCACTCCTGGCCCACATAGTGCTTGTATGCCAAATTTCAGCGGGATCGGACCATTATTTTAAAATTTAAATTTTAAAAGTTTCATGTAAATGCCTTTTTGTCCAATAAATCCAAAATTTTTTTTGGAATCTGGAGAGCCCAAAAGTCACGCACTCGGATTTTCAGTTTCCAGCACGATAGGATAAAATAAAAAAATATAAAAAATCGACAATAAGATGTTATTTGCATAATAGTATATTGCTATATTCGACTCTTCCTTATTGACAACCAATAATGTGAGTATTTTTTTCTAACAAAACCTACATATTAACAAAGTGCGGCCCGCGTCAATTTCGTTGACTGCTATGTGGCCCTTGGATGCTAAAAGGTTGCCGACCCCTGATATATACCATAGATCAAGCAAACGTATCTACGTAGCGTGTCAAATGAACTCAGTGAAATCTACTGAGTTGTCCGTCTTTAATCGCAGCTTGCAGCTTTCGGGCGTCAAATTTTGTAAGTTGAAGTGAACAAAAACATTAAGAAGTAATATTAATTGCAACAACACAAAAAAATATGAATACTCAAGGGCCTGAGACATATTTGAAATGATAGGCAAGTAACAACTTCAGTACAAAATCTGACACGCTCGGCCGCCATACAAATGAATGAATTTGTTTCTTCCATCCAAATCTAATTCTGTGGGCCTAAGGGAACAAGGGACCACAGCTCAATACTATAGTCCGATCGGGTTATCAAATCAATTTCCATCAAGGTCATGTGACCTACTCAGGAGCTTACGATATCACGAACCTCAGCAATGAAGAAAACGGAGAAAGTAGTGGGGGGGGGGGAGTATGCGTCAAACGAAGTACTAGTAGAACTACAAGACCGCATGAGAAATTTTATAAAGATTTAGAGAATCTTTGTATGCATGTCTATCTTCGTGCCTACATTATGTCCCGCCCACGTCGAGTGCTCTTCTTATTATACGGTTTCGTTGGATCAGTCCAGGATGCTGACCTTTTTTATGACTAATGGTGTTTCCTGCGTACAAAACTGTCACAATACTTGGATGCTTTAGTTAGACGGGCCTGACATCGACTGGTGGGGAGGTATGCATACTATAAAACTGTAATACTAATTTTAATGGTTTTTTAGACTCTGTGTTGTAGATTTTTGTTTTGTTGTATTTCCCATATTGTTTTCCTGTATTTTTTTTCCCATGTTCTGGCGTTTGGTCTCCACTGTAAGTCGAACATGTGTTTATAAATAAAATAAAATAAATATCAAAATTTGCCAAATCAAATTGAAATTTTGTCTAATTGACATAGAGTTAAAAAAAATGAGGCTATCATTGATCATAGATACGCAAAATTACACAACTTACCATTAAATTTTCGTACATAAACTCCTGTACTCCACATAGGTACACATTATTCGTTCCCTATAGCACTTCACATGTCCAAAATTCAAGTCAGATATTTAAAGTAGGCAAAATTGACATGACATAGTATGACCAAGCGTAGCACTGGCAATTATTGGTAATAGAAAGTAATCTACATTTTCAGCTGTTGAATTAGGCCGAACAACAATTTCCGCGAACTGATGTGACCTTTCCTTGGGTATATTTTATTAACAGGTACTTATCAGAAAATTAATAACATTCTGACAGCTTTTTAACCTGATTTGCTTGGAATGAATATGGCCTGCTTTGCTTGCTCAAAAGGTTCCGTTAACACTGCAGTTATACGAAGTATATCTTCCGAACAGCAAAGGATGTTATTCCGCATCAGAATCTAAATGTTTATAAAACGCGCGAAAGAATGTTTACTGCGAAATTGCTTTATTAAGAATCAAATAATAATTAACTGTGGAGGGAATTAAAGATTAATAAAATTAACTTAGGAGCCTAAGCGGAGAGAATATGTCTAATCTGTTATAACTTGATCCTTAATCCAACAGAAAAGAAGAATCAACACGAAACAAGACTCTAGTTCAGTAAAAAAAAACCCAAAACTGGATGGTCCCAGTATTTTGGACGTTGTGAAGTTAATAGTTACCTACGGGTTTCAGGCCACAAAATCAGATTTGTGTTCAAAATTAGCTGATTCGGAGTTAGCAGCTGCGGATTCTCACTCTCGGACCACGCCGCGTGGCAATTACTACTCTCTTCACACTGGATGCATGCCGCAGCCCAAATGCCTTCATGAATGTCTCCTAACTTACCGAGCCGCTATGTATTGTCCCTTTCGGTCTCATAAATATGTATGTTGATAACTACGAACAAATAAAACATGGAAGTCGCACGCCATAATAAATTGCATTAAATAAATAAATAAATAAATAAATAAATAAATATCTTGGGACATCTTACACAAATCAACCTAGTCCCACGGTAAGCTCAATTAAGGCTTGTGTTGTGGGTACCAGGCGACGATATATATAATAGATAGATACGTATAGATACTTAGATACATACACAGCCATGACCAAGGAACAAACATTTGTGATAAATAAATACACAAAGAATGCCCTCGCCGGGATTCGAACCCGGAACCTCCAGCTTCGTAGGCAGGGTCACTACACTGAAAAAAATATTTACCAAAGTGACTTAGGTTGGCTATATTACGAGGAAACTTTGATATATCTAACAAATCCTTGCTATCAAATTTACAAAACTAAAAAGGTTGAAGTCGATACCAGAGTTCTGGTTAAATCAACAAAAAACATTGTACATTATACCAAACAACTGGTGAAATCAACAAAAAACTGGTGTAATCAACCAAATTAATTTAGTAAAATGCCAACATACAAAGTTTGGTAAAATCAAAAAAATATTTGTGATAGGACCCAATCAACCTTAATTTCCGGTTAGAATTACGAGAGATCTGATAAATCCAACTTAGCATTTTTTTCAGTGTACCTACTAGGCTACAGAGGCTGTCAAAAACGGTCCCGAATTTTAGCTGACAAGTGTCATCCTCTCTTCAATGCGTCACGTTAATGAATTTCAACGTCAACCTATAAAAACTTTAACCACCATTTAAAAATTGGTCCGTCAAAGTTTTGAGAATATATCCATTCTATAAACATTTGTCAAAGGTTGCGCCGAAATATGCGCGGTGTTAAGAATAGCGCTATGTGGGTAGGACATAGCGCTCTTGGCACAATTGAACAATTATTTTTGGGGGTATTTTTGAGCTGGCGTTAGACGTCCATGTTATATATGGTCGCAGGTTGATAAGATCAAATGAATTTGTGAAGAAGTGGCTCAGAGTTTATATTTTAAAGTGTCCTTACGTTGTGCGCAAGAGCGATAGACGCCGGCGCGGAGGAGTGCATCCTCCTCGGCGCGGGCGCCAGCAGCAGCTGCCGCTTCTCGCTGTCGGACAGCGGCGAGTGCGCCACGCCGCGCAGCCGCGCGCGCAACGCGCCGTTCTCGTCCGCTAGACGCTCAAGCGCTGTTCCCGCTCCATGATCTTCTTCTTCTGAGTCGTAGTCTCATGTCTGAGGGACGTGACTCCTATGAGATATTACTCTTCCTGTCACTGCTCTCCAGGCCGTTCGATCTTTAGCCATATGAATGGTTGCCTGGAGTGAAGTTTGGATTATATTTTGGACCACATCCGTCCATCTACTGGGTGCGCGTCCCCTACTTCTTCGGCTATCGACACTTCCCGTAATAATGCGCCTTTCTATCGCATCCGCGCCACGTCTGATTGTGTGGCCGAAGAATTTGAGGACTCTTTGGATGCAAATGTCAGACAACCTTGTGGTGATATTGAGCTGGTCCAAGATAGACGCGTTGGTCCGGCGTTCAGTCCAGGATATCCGAAGCATTCTGCGCCAACACCACATATCGAACGCATCAATCCTTCTAAGTGCCCGGGCTTTCAATGTCCACGTCTCGGAAGCATACACGAAGATTGAGAAAATAAGGGACCGCATGAGCCTCATTTTAGTTTTGCGCTCCATGATATGGAAGTAGATAAAGTGCACTTACGTTGTGCGCAAGAGCGATAGACGCCGGCGCGGAGGAGTGCATCCTCCTCGGCGCGGGCGCCAGCAGCAGCTGCCGCTTCTCGCTGTCGGACAGCGGCGAGTGCGCCACGCCGCGCAGCCGCGCGCGCAACGCGCCGTTCTCGTCCGCTAGACGCTGCAGCGCCGCTTCCCGCTCCATGATAAGTAGGTAGTGTACTTACGTTGTGCGCAAGAGCGATAGACGCCGGCGCTTCTCGCTGTCGGACAGCGGCGAGTGCGCCACGCCGCGCAGCCGCGCGCGCAACGCGCCGTTCTCGTCCGCTAGACGCTGCAGCGCCGCTTCCCGCTCCATGATATGGAAGTAGGTAGTGTACTTACGTTGTGCGCAAGAGCGATAGACGCCGGCGCTGAGGAGTGCATCCTCCTCGGCGCAGGCGCCAGCAGCAGCTGCCGCTTCTCGCTGTCGGACAGCGGCGAGTGCGCCACGCCGCGCAGCCGCGCGCGCAACGCGCCGTTCTCGTCCGCTAGACGCTGCAGCGCCGCTTCCCGCTCCATGATAAGTAGATAAAGTGTACTTACGTTGTGCGCTAGAGCGATAGACGCCGGCGCTGAGGAGTGCATCCTCCTCGGCGCAGGCGCCAGCAGCAGCTGCCGCTTCTCGCTGTCGGACAGCGGCGAGTGCGCCACGCCGCGCAGCCGCGCGCGCAACGCGCCGTTCTCGTCCGCTAGACGCTCAAGCGCCGCTTCCCGCTCCATGATAAGTAGATAAAGTGTACTTACGTTGTGCGCTAGAGCGATAGACGCCAGCGCTTCTCGCTGTCGGACAGCGGCGAGTGCGCCACGCCGCGCAGCCGCGCGCGCAACGCGCCGTTCTCGTCCGCTAAACGCTCCAGCGCCGCTTCCCGCTCCATGATCTTCTTCTGAGTCGTAGCCTCATGTCTGAGGGACGTGACTCCTATGAGATATTACTCTTCCTGTCACTGCTCTTCAGGCCGTTCGATCTTCGGCCATATGAATGGTTGCCTGGAGTGAAGTTTGGGTTATATTTTGGACCACATCCGTCCATCTACTGGGTGCGCGTCCCCTACTTCTTCGGCTATCGACACTTCCCGTAATAATGCGCTTTTTTATCGCATCCCCGCCACGTCTGATTGTGTGGCCGAAGAATTTGAGGACTCTTTGGATGAAAATGTCAGACAACCTTGTGGTGATATTGAGCTGGTCCAAGATAGACGCGTTGGTCCGGCGTTCAGTCCAGGATATCCGAAGCATTCTGCGCCAACACCACATCTCGAACGCATCAATCCTTCTAAGTGCTCGGGCTTTCAATGTCCACGTCTCGGAAGCATACAAGAAGATTGAGAAAATAAGGGACCGCATGAGCCTCATTTTAGTTTTGCGCTCCATGATATGGAAGTAGGTAGTGTACTTACGTTGTGCGCAAGAGCGATAGACGCCGGCGCGGAGGAGTGCATCCTCCTCGGCGCAGGCGCCAGCAGCAGCTGCCGCTTCTCGCTGTCGGACAGCGGCGAGTGCGCCACGCCGCGCAGCCGCGCGCGCAACGCGCCGTTCTCGTCCGCTAGACGCTCCAGCGCCGCTTCCCGCTCCATGATAAGTAGGGAGTGTACTTACGTTGTGCGCAAGAGCGATAGACGCCGGCGCTTCTCGCTGTCGGACAGCGGCGAGTGCGCCACGCCGCGCAGCCGCGCGCGCAACGCGCCGTTCTCGTCCGCTAGACGCTCCAGCGCCGCTTCCCGCTCCATGATAAGTAGGGAGTGTACTTACGTTGTGCGCAAGAGCGATAGACGCCGGCGCTTCTCGCTGTCGGACAGCGGCGAGTGCGCCACGCCGCGCAGCCGCGCGCGCAACGCGCCGTTCTCGTCCGCTAGACGCTCCAGCGCTGCTTCCCGCTCCCAATGATATAATAAGTAAAGATATGTTACACCGGCTCTAAAATTGAAGCGCTCAGATTGTGATAATTCTAACAATCGCTCTTAGTTCTACCCAGACCACTGAGAGAGTACCACTGCAGAGTTCTCGCAAATCACATGAACTGCGCCCTAAAATGTCATTTTATGTTATACAATAGTGAAAACCACAAAATAAAATGCAAAAATGCCCTTAACATTACACATCATGCGCAATTAAACTGAATTATATATTTTTTTCAATTTTATTATTTATTGAAAATAAATAGGACGCCATTTTGACTGACTTAGAGAAAAAGACAAGCTTATTCTGTTTAAGATCGTGAGTAACAAAGATAAAAATATGTTTATCAATAACAACCTTAAGAATGCACGCGCGATTGTCAAATGCTAGTTGTCTCTTTTTTATTTATTTAATACGAGTATAATGTATTTTGCCATCTCTTTTATGCATTTTGAAGTATGAAGATAGGTGTATGTCAACTGTCAATTAATTGTATGTGTATGATGTGAAGTATTTATTTCGCTCATTTTGTTAGAGTATAACGTATCTTTACTTATATATCATTGCCCGCTCCATGATATGGAAGTAGGTAGTGTACTTACGTTGTGCGCAAGAGCGATAGACGCCGGCGCGGAGGAGTGCATCCTCCTCGGCGCGGGCGCCAGCAGCAGCTGCCGCTTCTCGCTGTCGGACAGCGGCGAGTGCGCCACGCCGCGCAGCCGCGCGCGCAACGCGCCGTTCTCGTCCGCTAGACGCTGCAGCGCCGCTTCCCGCTCCATGATAAGTAGATAAAGTGTACTTACGTTGTGCGCTAGAGCGATAGACGCCGGCGCGGAGGAGTGCATCCTCCTCGGCGCGGGCGCCAGCAGCAGCTGCCGCTTCTCGCTGTCGGACAGCGGCGAGTGCGCCACGCCGCGCAGCCGCGCGCGCAACGCGCCGTTCTCGTCCGCTAGACGCTCCAGCGCCGCTTCCCGCTCCATGATAAGTACATAAAGTGTACTTACGTCACAGGGTAGACACGGCATACAAAAACTCATCTGGCATTTGTCCATGCCTATGTGTGCGTACGGGTGTCTGTACACGCGCAATACAACAATAAATGCCAGCCATCTTCCTTCTTGCCTACCGACGCATACCGGCAAACGTCATCCGGCGGCCGAGTGGGGTGGGGTAATTCGAATTGGTGCGGGGGTGGTCGTGGCCTTTCTGTATGTAGTACTACGTTCAACGCGCCGTTCTCGTCCGCTAGACGCTCCAGCGCCGCTTCCCGCTCCATGATAAGTAGGTAGTGTACTTACGTTGTGCGCAAGAGCGATAGACGCCGGCGCGGAGGAGTGCATCCTCCTCGGCGCAGGCGCCAGCAGCAGCTGCCGCTTCTCGCTGTCGGACAGCGGCGAGTGCGCCACGCCGCGCAGCCGCGCGCGCAACGCGCCGTTCTCGTCCGCTAGACGCTCCAGCGCCGCTTCCCGCTCCATGATAAGTAGGTAGTGTACTTACGTTGTGCGCAAGAGCGATAGACGCCGGCGCGGAGGAGTGCATCCTCCTCGGCGCGGGCGCCAGCAGCAGCTGCCGCTTCTCGCTGTCGGACAGCGGCGAGTGCGCCACGCCGCGCAGCCGCGCGCGCAACGCGCCGTTCTCGTCCGCTAGACGCTCCAGCGCCGCTTCCCGCTCCGATTCTGCCAACTGGAAACGAAGCAGGTTTAGATTTGCTGAAGAGGCAACTTGGAGTTAGCAGCTATGCTATTCTCTTATTCACACATTCGACGCTGCGTTCGTCGACGAGCTCGACGTCGAGACAGCCTTGTCTAAAATCCTAGCTGTTTTATTTGACAGTAGGAATCAAGGCTGTGAGCGAGGTTGTGGGCGAGTTCGTCGCTGTTTTTCGTTAGAGAATACGAAGTTCGTACATTAAACGTCAAACTCTCGACGCAGTGTAGTTCCAGCTCACGCCACAGAGCACTAGCGTCGTTTAAAGTACATTAGTGAATACCATTTTTAGGCTCGACGCTGCCGCAGCGCTGACACAGCGCTGACAGCGAGGCGGTTTCCTTAGTGAATAACACTGCAGTAGGCTTATGATGGTACCGTGTTTAATCGTTTGTCGTTGTTGCCGTCAGGTTCTAACAAGTATGTAAGTGCGAAAGTGATGCGTAGCACGATAAATAGATAAAACGGGACCATCATAAGCCACCAGGAAGCAGAGCATCACCATCAACTTATATCAATCCACTGCTTGAGAGAGGCCTCTCCAAATTACCTATTCGTAAGGACGAATAATAATAATCTACACACGGGCCATAGCGGATTGGCGATCGCAGTAGTGTCTGCAATGATAATGAATGGTCAGTGCCACCCCACGCGAAGAGTAGGCGTGAAGACCACCATTAACGAAGCGTCTCCAATCGAAAATAACTTCGAGCATCTTATAGAAGTTTTTTCCTTACTTACAGCTGAGCGCGCTCTATCGCGGTTGCCTAGTTATAGAGGAAATGTTTCCAATCGACACCAACTTTGCTAACCTTCAGTCTCTCCAGCTGGGATCGCAGCCGTTCCGTTTCGCTACACTTCTCCATCAGTTCATCAATCCTTGCTTGGAGCTGAGCGCGCTCCATCGCCCTTGCCTCTTGTTCTCGAAAAGGTGTCTTCTATCGACACCAACTTTGCTCACCTTACAAACGGTTTTTTCACCTTTAGTCTCTCCAACTGGGACCAAAGCCGTTCCGTTTTGCTACACCTCTCCATCAGCTCATTAATTCTTGCTTGGAGCTAAGTACGCTCCTTCGCGCTCGCCACAATTCTCATTGAAGTGGCTCCAACCAACACCAACTTTGCTCATATATTGATTTTAACTTTCACGATTATCACCATACCTGGGATAACTCGGGGCATTTATACGAAAGTGATGTAGCAAAATATTTTATCGACTAAAAATATATCGATGTTACTGTGAATGACAACATCAAAATGTTATTCGGCATAAATAAATATTAGGTACTTACTCTTCAATTAAAATAAAAAATACGTTTAAACGGGTAGTTACGCGTTTATTTTAAAATAGTTTTCAGAATATACAATTAATATTAAAATATCAATATTTAAATTGTCATTTTGATTAAAATGACATCTGCATACTAGTTTTTACTATCTGAAGAGGCCCAATATCAGATAATTATGACATTGAACCTCTGTACAGTCAAGTGCAAAAATAAGTATCGAAAGAATCCGTTCATAAATATGTTACGACGTTCTTATTACACAGAATTAGAGTGCACTGGGACATATTTTTGAACGTTTTTGTATACCCCTTATTTTGTCTTCGACTGTACTGTAATCGAGAATGTTCAATAAGCACATCTTTTATTATAATTATATCGACATCTTTTTAATCGATATCAAATCCCTATAACTTGCCCCCAGTTATCCCTGGTATGATTATCACTCACATTTTAAAAACAAACGGGTCTTAATCGCGTAAAGCTCACCTTACAAACGGTTTTCTCACCTTTAGTCTCTCCAGCTGGGACCGAAGCCGATCCGTTTCACTACACCTCTCCATCAGCTCATCAATTCTTGCTTGGAGCTGAGCTCGCTCCATCGCGCTTGCTTCTAGTTCTCGACGAAGCGTCTCCAGTTCCCGAGCGCCAGACGCTAATGATGCCTGTTGGCAAATAAACTTAGTAAATATTATTGTTTAATTAGGGACATTAGGGTCAGTAACTATCTGTATTCGATTTAGATTAACTGGCCAAACTACATTTACTTTCCCTGGAGAGCCAATTGATTTTTTCTAGTGTGATTCTAGTTTGTCTGCGTACTTATTTACTGTAATTGTACGGTTTCTATCTTAAACTTTCTGATTCAGTTACTTTAAGCTTGGCTTGAAGAAATCTAAGAGGTATGAGTTCGCCTTTGTGCTTAGGCACTTATTTAATGATTGTGTTGAAATCTAAATTATTTAAAGTTTAACCCTTGAATGCATAAATAGTGACGTATATAGGGTGGCTAGTAAGTATACCGACAACCTTGAAAGGTGTATTCCTGAACACATTTTGCTATAATGTCATATGAACTTTTCTGGATTCAGCTTAGTTTAAGAGATAATGACATGTTATTCAAAAAACTATTTTCATCACAAGTCACTGAAAAATGCCTGCACGATTAAAAATCTTACAGTAATAGTTTTCATCTCGACATACACACTGATTAAACTTAGAGAAAATGAGTAAAAAGTTTCAGAAAAATGTCAAACTTAAAAAAAATTCAAAAACACTGAAAAAAATATTCTTTCCCTACAATTTATTACTGGTCATGTACGAAAGAAATCAAAATATCACAAAACAGACAGAAAAAAAAATTTTTTTTTTTGTTCGGAAATGACGTTTTTTACTTCTTTTGTCATCAAGAATGTATTGATAAAGTCTGCCGGTATACTCGTTCCCACCCTGTACATTGATCATGTATTTTTGACTTTATTGACCACACGTCAGAATTCAAATTTGAATAAATCTTTGTCAAGGTCTTGCATTAAAGGGTTAAAGGATCCACTACTTTAGATACCTATAGTATTAGTAGTAGTGTACCTGTAGTAGTATAGTATACTAGTGATACCTATAGCAGCAGGGCAGAGCAAAGAGAAGCCCGAGCTGTACCTAGATATGGCGACTAGACCAATTGTTATAATCTTTTGACTGACACCAATAAGTTGAAATATAACTGGAACTAGTAAATTCGAAAAAAATAAAGTCACGTACCTCAGACGGTAATCTTGGCCGCAGTTCCACCTCCTGGAAGCCCGGCATGTCCGCATTTAGCATCACCGGCAGGCTCACGCACTCCTGCGAACCCCTCGACAGCTCCTCAGCGCTGTCATACGGCCCCCGCGCATCTTCAAACTCCCCCTCCCCTTCTTCTACAACAGCATTATTGTTCCCCAACTTCTTATGCGCTTTATGAAGTTTCTCTTTAGATCCGAAGATCTTCAAAGACTTATCCCGAGTAGGAGCTACTTTGTGGTGCTTGGAATCCAAACTGGATACAGACGGAGCGCCTTTTAGTGCTGGTTCTTGCTTCCCTTGGCTTGGTCCTCTACGGAATAGCGATTTGAATTTCATCATCTTGAACCACTTTTTATATCATGTTTCGTTCGTTCGTTGTCGAGTAAGTTTTTTGTTACGGTTAGCTTGTCGGTACACGGTTCTATAAATAGATGGATTATCAGTTGGTCGGAGATAGTGTTGTAATTATTCCACGATTAAGTTTTGATAAACACAACAACACATGAAAATAGACTAGATGACGTTATAGCCGATCAAAAAGGACAAAGGTGTATGTACCATTAGGTAAAGAAACTGCAATAGATTGGCAAACTAAAAAGGTGCAATTTTAGAAGATGTAATTTTTTTTCAAAATAACACGGGACTTCCCAAAAATGTTGAATAAATAAATTGAATATTTGCCATCATTTTGATAAGTGACGTAAAGACAAAAACGACAGCACAATGCAATGTAGTGACATCAGTAACGCTAACGTGAACCGTTATCATTTCACCATTCACATTATCTTATCTCGACGTGTAATAATAACAATGTTATTTAAATAGTAAATAAACATTCGTTATTTAAATGCGATTGCTTACTTTAGTAATCGACTCATGTCTTGAACTTAGTTTACTTAAGTTGAGTGACTAACCCCCTTATTCATAAACGTGTGCTAACTTAACAAGCCGCTAATAATTGTTTGTCCCTATCGGTCTTAACAATGTGTCCATAAGAGCAAAAGGGACAAACAATACTTAGCGGCTTGTTAAATTAGCAGGCGTTTATGAATAAGGGGGTAAGCTTTTAAATACGTTTAATCCTATATTGAGTATCCAAGACGTCGTTACTATTCCGTACGCCAGTAGAAAACGAAAAAAATGTGAACAAACCTAAAACCTCACATTATTTCATAATCACGCACTTTCAGAAAACAATCTTGGTTTTATCACCAACTTAAAACCTTACACCTTGGGTTCATATACACTTTTAACTAAAATTATTGATATTAATTAGTAGGTATTAATAAAAATAAATCAAGTGTCAAAGACAACAAAATGCTATTTGTTTACTGTCGAAAGTCAGCTATATTGTAGTGACTTGTATTTGAATTACATATATTAGGTAAATACTTAACGTCCAATCCTGAAACGTGACGGTATTGCTGACTTCGACTATTTTCTCACACATTTATTGACTCGTTCTAAATATACTAAGAAAACAAAGTTAAAATATGCAATTGATTCAAAGCAAAACGATGCCGCGATTGAAACGCAAAATGCATTTAAATTTCAATTACCCTTCCTGTTCTGTGTCAGTGTAGTCCCAGTAGGGTTGTCCACGATTGGCGATTACTTAATAAATGCAGTAAAAGGTATTTGACAACCAAAACTCACGAAGTAACAAATACCTACTTGAAATAGAGATCGTATCTAAGTTCTGATTCAATTCTGACATAAGAGGTTGCTAAGAGTAGTGACCTATGGGAGTGACAGTTTTTACAGTGAGTTTTGGTTGTCAGCCGACTTATTGTGCTTGTATGAAATTTTGGAAATGCTGTGTTGTTATTTTCTATTTAATAATAGAATATAACACAGCATTTACGAAATGTAGAACAATTTCTTATTTAACTATCCTGTACGCCATGGTCACAAAAACGTCAGGGTTTTATCGCAAAAAGCATCTCCACTCTAGGTCTTTTCAAGGCAAGGTTGAATACCTGGTTTTTTATTTAAACAGTCAACTATTTATGTAGGTACATACTTTTGACTTGTCACCGTCAATAGGTTAGACCACCGTCCAAATCCCCTAATAATAATAAGTAGAATATTCACGAAATCCTATAAAATACGGGATTTAAAAGACCGTGATTCTCAAGGAGTTACATTAAATAGAAAAAATAGTGGCGTGGCCGTACACTCCTCTAATAGATTGTCTAAAATATTTATAGCTACATGATTTAATAATTAGGGCGCAAATTTGTTTTACAATATTAAACCTAACCTATGTCGATTTGTGTAACGAGGCCCAAGATATTTATTTTTTTATTAATTAAGTACCATTACAGTATTAGTGATTAATTGATTATCAGTGATCGGTTTTTTGGATTCTCCCGGCGGGTCTTCTATAGTAACTTGAAAAATAAACTTTAATTATATTGCCATATTTCTGTTTCATAAAGTTATGTTCTTGTGCGTAAAATACAACAGTGTTAAATAAAATCTTATGGTCACACGTCCGTAAATCCCGTAATTTTTTTTACGCGAAATCCTGCTAGGGGGAACCCAAAAAACTGATCACTGGTGATTAGGTATACAAAATCAGGCCAAAGTGAGATAGATGTCACACAACTGAGATTGAGACCCAATTCTTCCTTTTCTCTTAAAACAATTTGTCAGATCAGTGGGGTTACCATGACGTACCTACTAATGTGATTCAGTTTAGGTTTAGGGAAAGGGACAGAGATATACGACTCGTATAGCCTTGTCCCTTTCTCTCGACCTAAACTAAATCGCATTAGTACGTCATGGTAACCCCCCAGGACTGTTTAACTTTTTATCTAGTGGCAACCCTAAGCCTGTATCCCCCTATGGACGCTCCCCTATGCTAATAGGGCACACCTAGGGACTTTTTGTGCTTTATTTTTATTGCTTTGTGCATTTGTTAGCAACATAGATGGCGTTTTAATGTCCTTTGTGTTCGAATTCAAGGACAACGAGATCAAAAGGGGTTATGAATTATTGTAAAAATAAATGGCATCATCACATACTTATCATCGGTATATGACGAAAACGTACGATAAAACTGTCGAATATTATAAGTATTCTTAAGAAAATCATAACTCCCCAGGTAGGTATAAAACGTAGTTGACGATTTTACTCGTAGTTCATTTCGACATTTTATTCAATTTCTGAAACTTCAGACAATCACTCGAACAGACGTCGGCAGAAGTAATCTATCGCAAGAGCCGTCTCATCAAAAAATATCTATACACCGTTCTACACAGGACGACAATAATTATGCGTAATTTTTTGAAACTACATTAGTGGCAATCATTGACCTTTTCAACTCCATAGGTGTTACATGCGCTTTATCAATCTTTGCTCGGCATTGCAGGCGCGTATTACTAAATACTTCCTCTAACTACTTACATAACAAACGTTCACTGCACAACAGTTCTATCACATTCTTCTGAAACTACCAAATAGATGACCATTTCGATTCCAGATTCATCCCAACTAGCAAAAAGAGACGAAGTAAGATTAAAATTGGCATTAATAAGGTACTACAATAACAGAACGCCGAGTGTCGTCTAGATTGCGTTTAAATTTTCATCGTCAATTTCATACAAATGACGATGAAAACGTACACGCGATCGAAACGTTTTTTGTAAGTTATTACCTGGGCATTTTCACTTCTATAGGGACACCCAATTAGCTTAACTCTCACAAAAAATCCGCAGACCACGAACCCTGTAAAGTGTTCGAAACGTCGGAATGAAGTTAAAATTAGTTAATATACGCGAGTTTATCCATTTTCATAGTTTTATTTCATGAGTAATCCTCGCGGTAACCGAAGAAAATATTATCTCACAAAAAAGTTAATTTAGATGTCAGTTTTGTAACGACAATTAAGCATTAAATATTAACTAAAATATTTTTTTATTATTTAATCCAGAAAGAACACGCGTTTATGCAATATAAAAACATGAATAGTGGATTTACGTAAATATTTCATGCTTAATTCTTCTGAAACTACCAAGTAGATGACTATTTCGATTCCAGAGTCATCTCAACTAGCAAAAAGTCTGGACATTGTCACATAACAGTAAGGGTACTGTAAGATTAAAATTGGCATTAATAAGGTTGTACAACAATAAAGTTTTCATCGTCAATTTCATACAAATGACGATGAAAACGTAAACGCGATCGGAACGTTCTTTATAAGTTAACTATTACCTACACTCGGCCTTCGGTAAGAGCAATCCTCTTATAAAGTGCGCCCAATTAGACACTTACAATTGAACACTAGCAACACCGAAAATATGGTCTTAGTTTGGATATGAACTCACAGGTTCTCTGCCTCTATACCAAAAGTAGCGCACTGCATACAACCTAAACGAGCAAGTAGCATACGCTACCATAAAGTGATGCAAAAATTGCATTTGCATACAATGTAGAAGGCTTGTGCCATCTACAGTGTGGGTACCGTACAACGTACAATGTACAATGGCTGTGGGTGCTGAGAAATTAGCCTTGCGAGAACAATCGAGCCTTGAAAGCCTGCGAGTTGATCGGCAGAGATTGCCTCGACGAAAACCTTTTCGTTCCTGGGTGCGTAACCAAGTCTTTGAGCAGACTAGAAGTCTACTACTAGCTTTTTGCTGGCGGTAAGACCTCGTGCAGGGTCCGCCCGGATAGCTACCACCGTCTTACCCGTTAACCTGCTGCTAAATAGTTAAACTGTGTTCCGGTTTGGGGGTAAGATAGCCGGTGTAATTACTGGCATAGATAGAGGCAATCCATCTAAGTCCTCGGGCAGCGCATAGGCGATTTTTTGGTCACTATGTCTATGGGCGTCACGTTTCCGCTTTCCATCAGGTGGGCTGAGAACTGAGTTGTCTACCTTCGTCACATAAAAAAAAACTATTTCGAAGCTAAGCGCGACGTGATGAAAACTCGACCACCAGTAGCCGTACCGTGAGTTGGAAAGTATAGGTTACGTTAAGTTTTACTCGATACGTAAAGCATTATATCGCGCTCGCTTCAATAAATAAGTGCGATATTAATTACGTAGGAGGGATTAATGCCAAAAAATGTGGTCTCACATTTGTTGCAAAAATAGGATAAGTATATAACATTTTTAGTATTTTCATTGAATCCATATATTACGTGGGTAAACATAATAATTATCGAAATATTTTTTAATTAACTTTCATATTCTAACCGTTGTGCAGATATGCAGCACGAAAGAGGGTGCGTGCGTGACCAGAGACAATAGACGCTAATTTGATGTTTTGTACCCCTATTCTGTCAGACATTTGAGTAACGGAAGCTATGACTGGAAAGCGGGTGTGGCGTTCAATTTAGCGGGTGCGGTTATATTCAGACAAGTGACTTCCGCCCGAAAAAAAAAGCAAAAAAAAAAACGAGATGTTGGCACTTGGCTGTATAGACAATTCTCCGTCTTTTTTCTCTGTTCGATTTGATTTGCCGTAGCATAATAAATACGATTATAAAATCTAGCCAACCAGTGTTTCAGTAGAATAGGGCATCAAATTAAAAAATCTAAGAGCGAGGATTTGGCTTCCCATATTTTTTTTAAATTTGCCGCCTTTTTCTACTGACAAGCTGTTTTTTTTTGTTTTATGAATAGCAATGTTTTTAGTGCTTAAAATACCTATTTTTCTATTATTTAAACGTAATATTGAGCTATTCTGGCATCCAATTTGTTAGATTGCAGCAACGGAAGGTTGACATTTGAATATAAATAATGGAATTGTAATGGGTCATGGCATGCGGTAACGGTAATACACCGTGTATCCATAACAATTCGACACGCCCAAGGTCCTATTCATCGAGTTATTATTTAAATTTACAATGGCAAGATAACGTGATCGTGATAAGTCCAACGTATGTGTATTGTAGGTATAACCTTAACTTACACACAAAGTATCTGCATTGGTCGATGAAAATCTAATTTTACATGACGTGATAAATCATTTGATATTTTAACGTCTGTAAACAAAACGCAAAGCGCGAGAAAGCCAACAAAAGGTTGGAAATATTTGATTAAAAAAAAACTTCGCCTTGCGTTCACATGACATGACACTTCGTTTCAAGTTTCAATTTCAATCTTTCTTCAGTCTGAGTAGGTTTAAAGTGGCAATTCCTTTTTTGTTCCAATAGTTTGTTTTTAAACCTAGTAGTGACACGGATGCAGGGTGAATGGCCAGCCATGGCCGCGGGAGGTCGCCCAGTGCCGATATGGAAGCTTGTCTCTGTTGTCTATGGTTAAGATTCTATTCTTGAAATGAGCATAAATCTGACACTTCAAACTTTTGGAATGCTCTTATTTATAGTACCTAAATATGATTATATATAAAACCATGTCGCAAGGGTAGAATCACTTGAACTTTTTTCCTGGAACCTTGGGATACAGGATTTGTTCCATTCAAAAACTTAGCTGCCTATCAGTTCATGTATTCGATGGAAAAGGTTACTAAGGAGCTGTGGGAATGTATTCAGATGCGGTCGATGATGTCAATCATGTAATCAACACTGTAATAGATTGTATTAAAACATACCCGACTATTATGTCTCCGTGTCTTAATACATAACAAGCGGTGCATACATAAGTAAACTTCTGACGAGATGTTCAATGATATGGCGAAGCACTTCTTAAAAAGGTGTTAGGTACTTGTTAAGCCCTCGAAGTCTTAGATTTAAATTATTTTTGTTTCAAGCCTTTCCATATAACAGCTTGTACAAGGAACCACTTTGGCGACAAATTCTCATAATGCCATTTGCTATGTAGTTTTTTAAATATATCTGATCATTGCATAATTTTAACATGGTTTAATGTCCAACCAAACAAATTTCCGTATCTTCCAATAGCTACTTATGTTCCGATGTATTTATAAAAACAGTTTCAACTGTATAAAATAGATATAGCCCTGAACTTAGCAATAGAAGTGAGGTGGTCGACCCACCGCGACCTAGAAAGGACAGTCTGTCGCGTGCCGATCAAACAGCCATGTTAAAAGCAATGATCGGATGTTATGTACGTTTTCTGGAAGAATTGAGGGCGTAGAGTAAAGCTAGCGAGCGTACAGCACACGAAAATCTAAAATCGTTCACGTTCGAAATTGGCGATGTGCTTGGTTTACCCAATGCAACCAAGTACTTTAACTTTTGACAAATTATATTGACTTTGGCGGTTATTCGCCTTATCTTATCTTATTGGTGGGGCCCTTGCGGATACACTTCGACTAATTTGACTTTTTGTGTAATTGCCCCCTGTTTCGCCTAGGTACCCCAGGGATTGTAGAATCAACTCAATATGTTTGAGGACGGACCCTAGCGGCAGCGTTTGGACCTTCTTCGGTTCCATATAGCCGGAACCGAAGTCTTTCATACTTTGTCTGGCGAGGGCATGACATTCGCACATCAAGTGTTTCACTGTCTCTTCTTCATATCGGCTTCACCTTAAAATCGTTGGCTAAATTGTATGGCAAGTTGCTTTGCTGAATACAATAGTCATCAGGGCTGTACCTAATGTTGATCATTCTGTCTAGTGTGGTTGGTGCTACCAGTGAATAGTAAAGGGTTCGTGCGTCGGGCGGATATTAATCCTTCCTTGTTCCCGTTGTTTTAGCCCAGTGTAGTGTTACTAATAGCAAAGAAGGAATACGACATAGTGTGAATATTTTCTGGACATTTCTGTCATGAAATTTCTAAATAAATCTTCTCTTTAGACATACAGATTATACAGGTAGTTTAAGGTATTGGCATTCACCGAAATGATATACCTAACAACTACGTCATTAGGTCATTCGTATCTACATATTTGGATCATTTAACTCACCAGATGTTACGCAACTAACTACCATCTGTACATTCAATCAAAAAATAATGTATTATTTTCGTTAGTTTTTAGATAGTTGCATGTGCAATTTATACATATTATTTAATTATGAACGATTTTCATTTTCAATTAAGGACCAGCCCATAAAGTAAAAAACAAAGAAGTAACTTCAAAGACACGTGTTTTGGTACCACCATCCTTTAGTTGAGTCAAATGCGTTGAATTGAATGATATACCTAGACAAATAGGTAGGTAAGGTAGTTCCTCGTACTTATCAATGCAAATAAATACGTATTGAGATTATTGAGGCTATTCCAACCTTGTTATCAACAAGGTCATTTGAAACCGATAAATAAATACTGTCGAAAATTTCCTTATCGAGCATATGCTTTGATTGTATTGATTACATCTTTCTGAATATCATAATTTTTCTTCAGTACCTAATCCTTTTTGCGGAAGAGATAGGCGTCTACGACTAATTATTTTCTCAAATTATCATAAGGTATTTCTTCATTAAATCCCAATCTCTCAAATTTCGTAGAAACTCGAGCGTAGCGAGGCCGAATAGCGATACGAAGCCTGCTAATAAAGTTTGGTTTCCAGACGAAGAAAGTATAGTGCTATTCTCAAGTTCAGTTAATGAATCAACATGGTACTTCCTGGTCCAATTTGATGTACCTACGAAATGTCAACATTTCATTGCAAGTTTGAGAAAAGATTTTTTTCCGGCGCGCGCGCGCTATGAGAAACTCGACAGTCTCGACACGATCCAATCCATGGGAAGCGATCACGCGCAGAAAGTACCGTTGCACACTTGAAGCGCAGTCTAGTTGGCAACACTTTCTCCCTAGGGCCAGTTAAAGTGCAATTGACCTCACTAGATTCATAAGTTTAGCCTTGGGTCACGGATTGATTTAGAGAAAATTATCATCATATTCTTGCGCAATTGACTAGAATAATAATTTTGGATGTCATTATACTTATTTACTCCTTAGGAATTCTCTTTGGATATCGTTACGAGTATCTTATTCAAATATGTACGGTGATTCGCTAGAATGTTAATTAGTTACATGATTAATTGATTATCCAGCTATGCAGACTGCTACTCTTTTTATTGATTTAAAATTTCACTTTGTTCAATCATAAATGTCATCCATTATTATATACCTACTTGAATCCTGAATGAAGTCTAGTAGCATCATGCTAAATGCATGTAAAAAGTACTCTTTCTTACCACCCAACATATTGCAAAGTTCTATCCAATTGTTTTTCAAGTATCAAGTACTTGCTTATCGTACCCTTGCTACCTACCTACGAGTATCTATTACTTGACGTTGAATACCACGAAACAGGTTTGAAATGGGTAAGGCCTTTTCGCTTGCATACCAAGTAGTATATTCACTTACATTTACACTTAAGTCTTTGCAATTTAAGTATAAGAGACACACCGCTATTTACCGGCGTCTAGGAATGACGTCGGGGCGCCAGCGACTCATTATAAAATACAAGTCGGTATTAATTGTTCCAAGTAACAATGCATATTCGCCATACCTACCTATTTATACACAGATATGATCGTCTGGTCTCAACAAGTGTACGAGGAAAAACGTTAAGACCACTCGGTAATTCTGCTGACGATATAAAAGAATGAGTAATATCAATGAAATTAATGAATAACTGGAGCAATATGAAGGGTCTATGGGAAAAACATGTCTAGTCAATTCAAATGTCAGAAGGAAAAACGAAGGAAGGAACGAACGAACGAAGGAAGATTACAAATTTTCCCTGATTTTCATATGGGTCTATATTCATATGATTTCATAAGGTCTTTCCGTGGACCCTTCATATTATTATGCAATTCTAGTCGTCATTTTCTTCCAATACCACTATAGTTTCTCTGGTATGAACAATTTTATGTAACCCGGAGCTATACTGCATTTTATTGTTTCCCTTCGCACCTGACCGGAAGACGTAGTGTAAGTTTGTACTTTTGTACCTACTGTTGGCTACAAAAATATGTCAACGATTATGATTCTTGTTCATCGAACATAAGTTCTTAAATGTGTATATGTTATTAGACGTCCCTGTATCTATATATGGTTGATTTGATCATTAAGAAACTTATTTTTTATATTACGATTGGATCTACTATGCTCATGTTAATTGCGAAAATCCGTTTTTTTTTTCTAACATCGTTGGAAATAATAAGACATTATTATAGAAGTACATTTAGTACAGCATTTCTGAGCTCGATTAATAAGCATTTGCATAATATATTTCGTTACACGTCTTCTATCTAGCGTCCAAAATCTTCTCTCTGCCGCGAAAATTCGCCAATGCCAAACAGTGCAAGAAAGAAGCATTTTTTAACAGTATGGCCTGGATCAAGAAAGTTTTGTCCAACGTACAATATGTCGCCACAGCATGATGGAAGTATCGTAAAGTGAGGTAAGTAATTACTAATTAATCAGCTGCAGGGTAATCAGATAATTACACAACACAATGAAGATAGACGAATGAATGAGTATTATGATATGTATCTGTCCCATACTTTAACATAATCTTACGGAATGCTCAGTCGTAATTAAATTACGCATACATGTAATGCAATTACAATGACATTTAGTGAAACGATTCAAATCATAATTCCAATCACATGACATAATTTTCTTGATGCAGGTAGCTTTAATTAAGTCCCAGTTCAATGCCAAAAATAGTTTTTGATGATTTTCGTAGTAAATTGGTAATACATTCAAACGCCAAGAAAGTTCATTATTGTAAAGCATATAATAAAATAACTTCTATGCTTCTCATATATCGTATTATTTGTTCTTGGTTCAATCGTTGTCTAATCGAATACTCCGAGCAAGTGAAAGGTACGTATGGCAAACCCTATTTCTCTTATATTCATCCACATAAACTTTCTCTGCCAAAAATTATCGGGTCTCGTTATATGATTCAGGTAGGTAATCCTTTGCAATGAGATAGTAACATTTTGTAACATTGTCTTATAGTCTTCACTTCATTATAGAAAGCAAAAACTTTCGATGTTGAACCATGTTCGACGTCAAAAATACTTCGTGTAGTTGTTTGAAATTAAAGTTCATTGATTCAGTGAATATTGCCAGAGCTGATGAACTGATGGACATTCCAATCACGTTACATTCTACTGTTGTCTATTTTCAACAGAATTAAAAAAAGGAGGTTCTCAACTCGACTGTATGTTTATTGCCTCAGAACTTCCGACTGGGTGAACTGATTTTGAAAATTCTTTTTTATCAGACTTCAAAACAAACCGTAATGATGGAATCTAAGAAAACTCGCTTGAAGACGTTTAAAAAAAATTGGTGATCTATGCTAAGAATATTTAATTTGAAGAGGACAGCCTTCAACGAACCGAAGTACCTTCTCAGCATTAGAAATATTTAATAAGGGTATTTTGAAGAAAAATTAAAACGAAACAAACCTGAAGCTCGAAGACTGAATGGTCATAACAGTATTCCGTTACGTTCTCCATTTTAGTTGTGTTTCGAGGCCAGAACTAATACAAATATCTAACAATAACATGCGTCAGTAATCAACGCATAGAAAAGACGAGCAACAAAACAAAAGCTACCACAACCCCATCTGTTTACCATATGCACGTATGACTCGTATTTACATTGAACCCTGCCAAATTAAATATCCCAGAACTACTGTTGTTACAGTATGAGTAATGGCACCGTAAAATGATCGAGTTGCAAGGAGCCGCGTCGCCCTTGGCGAGGCACTTGGTCAAATAGTCGTTATCGTATCCAGCTCATTTGTTATATTTAAATGAAGAACTGTGCAAGAAATTACGTACTTATGCCCAGTTTCTTCATAATATAGACCGTTAGGGAAGTACAATTTGATATTCAGTTTCGAGGGAGTGGTTTAAATAGTTTTAATTCCTTTGTTATTCTCAAAATATAATCATCATCATTTCAGCCATAAGGCATCCACTGCTGACATAGGCCTCCCCTTTGGATCCCCACATGCACCGTTTGGAAGCGTCCTGCATCCAGCGTCTCCCGGCGATCTTCATAAGATCGTTTGTCCATCTCATGGGTGGACATCACACACTGCGTTTGCCAAACCATAGTTTCCACTCGAGCAAGCATGTCTTGGTCTTCAAGAGCGATTTAAGGCGTCCAAGGATTTCAGCTTGATCTTGTAAAGTCTCTCAAGATCTAAACGATACAGTAGGATGTTTAGATTTGTAGAACTAGACCAAGAGCCGTAGTAGGCGGCAATCACAATAAGCAGATCAGGAATGGTCGCAGGGATAGGATATAGCTTACTTGGGATGAGAGCCTGACATAGCCCCTAATAAAGATGGGTTTCGAGCAATTTCAAACAACTTTTGTCAGCCGCAAAATGCATTGTAACTTGTAACATTGGTGGGGCAACTTAATGAAAGAGATAATAACAATGCCATAAAACTGAATATGTAAGCAGTCTTTGGCTCTCAGGTAAAAGCAATTGTAATAAAAACCTTGGCTGTACATTTAAGTTTTTTGGTGATGGCATTGCCGATTAGTATTTAGTTTTATGACCGTTTCGCTTCAACGATTTTTTTTTTGCACCATTTAAATTTGTACTCAAAATTCGTATATTTCCATTTCTGTCAATCTCCCGGATATTGTTACTAATTTCCAAATGTGCTGACACTTCTTCTTCATTCATCTCATCAGCAACATTATTTTGCTTGTCCTAACATGTCACTTATCGTTTCTCGCGCTCTGCTTTTTCAAATTAGAGCAAGGTCGCCTCTTTACCATGAAACATTGCAGTTTTGTATAGGTAAGTAGGAAACCGTTAAGTTATGAGCTCATTATGAACATCCGATATCCTATTACCGTCGCTTTGCCTCGTTAAAATGCTATAGTAGGTATGAACCCACAGAAAGCAGTCAGCCAAATCCCAAAAGGTTTAAATCCATTTAAAAGGTAACCAGATTATGTCATTGTTTTTCTTGGTGGGCATTTTATTACCCGATGAGTACGAAAATAAGACGTAATTTTTCAATAACATACTTCATCTTCGTGAATGTGAACTTGTGAATTGTCTATAATTTCTTTTTTCACCAATTTTAGCCCAAAAAGAGTCACGGAATTATGGAATGGATCTTCATTAGTATCCAATAAAGCACCTATTTCATCTAGTTCTAGGTCATTAGTCTCATAATCTCATTCCATAATAGCATTGAAATTGAACCGCCGAATAATCTGTTTGAGACACCAGTAAGAGATTTTACCTGAGTCATAAAGCCATACATTGGCTACACAATTTGGCCAATTCAGAGGTCGAGGACTCGATTCCCAATTAAGGAAAATTGCGTCTCCGAGCATTCTTGCCTTTGGTTTGGATTTTGAACTCCCATAATGCTTATGTGGGCAGTTTAATTTTATTTTTGTGGCCGTTGACTTGAGCATTGATATCGTACCGTACCTAAGTTGCATTTCATTTTATTGAATGCATAATTTGAAGGTAGGTATTAAAGAACCATTTTTAAGTTAGCACGTAGGTAGGTAGGTATTAAACTTTTCCCTGATATTATGCATGACCTAGCTAACAAAACACCAGATCGAATCAGCTATTTTTCAAACGAAAACTGAAGGTTGCTGTGGAGGTGTTTCGTCAAATTCGAGTTGCAAGGAGCCGCTCCTTGAATTGAATTGATTATTACCTTTAAGATGGAAAAAACGTGGTTAAATAAAATAGGCAGCCATTTTAATTCAGATTTTTTTCACTTTTCAATCAAATAACAATCATATTACAAAACATTGAGTAGTATATACCTACGTATGTATATACTTATAGACATGTTGCAATGCAAACGTAGCAACTTCATTTGCATTAGCAGGTACCTAACTACTTGTTTTTAATGCTGATTGTAATGAAGATATCACACTGCATAGAATAATTACAATTAATTAGTTATGCGCACGTACCGTAGGGTAGATAGGTACCTACACTAGGTAGGCAGATGTAAGTACCTAGGTAGGTACCTAAGTTCGAATGATTAATCAAGGAGTAGGTACATATTCGACCACATTCTTGAATATTAAGTTTCAATTGAGTTTTTAATTGAAGTTTCATTTATATAGGAAGGCTAGCAGTTTCCAACTACTATTAAAACGAGCGAAAGTTTAGATAAGAAGAGTAGTCTAGATGGCAATTGGCAACATCTGAGGTTTAACAAGAAAAGACGAAGAAAATAGGAAATATAGGTATGTACCTACCTAGGTACCTAAGAGGTAAGATTTTTTAGGTCTTAAACGCCTATTAGATTAATAAAGCATTGATTCGGCCACATACCGATAATTTTTTTTATTACAATTATTACCCACAGGAAGCTGACATGGTTCTTAATAGTAGCGATCATTAAAATACACAACAGCACACAGCTATTAAGTAATATACCATTAGTCAAGGTTATCCTCTTTAATTGCAATTTAAATTGGATGCCTAGGTAAAATAATTGAATAGTTAACAAGTTCAATTGACTTGTCATTATCATGAAGAAGTATAAAAAATTGGTTTAAATCGTTAATTTAAAGGCTGGTCTTAGCAGCAAAACAATTTGATCTCACTTTCACAAACCCGCATGACATGACACACTGACATGTAATATGCATGAATTGCACGACAAACATAGACGTCTTCTCTCACAAACTTAAATGAAACAAGACGAACCAAACAACAACTTCAATCCATGTTAACCACTGTACTCCGACCGACTTAGCAATCCAGAATTACGTTGGCACTTCCGAACACACACTAAAAACGCACCATGTTTCACTGATTATACCAAAGTTAATTTTGTGAACATTACGTTGGTATAACTTTTTAAAAGTTCGAAAAAAGAAAGCACAACACACCCGGCCGACCGGATGGCATTCGCGGCCCAACCGAATCAAACAAACTTGCTGTTGAGTTGAGTTGCCCATGCTGTTCCCTCTCGCTCGGATATCAATGAAAAAGCGCTATCTTCTCTT
>JALPQI010015177.1:0-23277 GCA_025490895.1 Thaumatotibia leucotreta | reverse complement strand
CCTTCGCCGGTATTCGAACCCGGAACCTCCAGCTTCGTAGGCAGGGTCACCACCAACTAGGCTACGGAGGCTGACAAATTAATTTAGGTGACTACTCAATATATGTTCATGTTTTTGATATATTATTATTACGAAACGAGATTTAATCGTCTAAAAATATGTTTTGAAAATTGACGGCAATGTCGTACTCGAAACTTTGAGAGATAACAAAGCATACGACATTTAGAATTCAGGATGCAAACGTGTCAAGGCATCTTTTGGATTCGTTGACCCTAGTCTTCCGTGAAAGCCCTTTTATTAAGAACGAGTTGCACAAACGCCAATAATTTATAGGCCGTTCAAAATTAGACTAAGTACTCCGACACTTTCGAAACCATTTAACGCTGACAGACTGTTTCATGCAACCGTCACGTTTATTTAAATATTGTGTGAAAACGTCAAGGCTTGTCGTTTCGTATGTATTTAGGCTCAAGTATGTTATAATGTAGCCAACGAGATGTGCTACGTGGCTATTTGAGCGCAAAGTGCGCTACGATCTTTGTATGACGTAGGTACTCTTTCTGTAGCTACGCTTACGGCTACGTACTACGGTCGACGTTCAACCCACGTAGCGGTCGACGATACCGCTACAGTGCTCCGCTAGTATCACAGTTGATCAAAACGACGATCGTTCCACCGTTTGATACTCTTTTTCTTGAAATAAAACTATGAAAACGGAAAAACTCGCGTATATTAACTGATTTTAACTTCATTCCGACGTTTCGAACACTTTACAGGGTTCGTGGTCTGCGGATGACTGACAATGGAGGAAATTTGATAGATCTGCCTCTATTAAAATGAGAAAGTTAAGTACAAAACTACCCACCAAAGAAAATATACTAAACCACAGACAATAAACTTTAAAGGTAGTTAAGCTAGTTATTCATTACACGTATTTTCAGAATGAAGACAAGAGACAAAATAAATAAACTAGTTTTCATAATTTTATTTATCCTCGCGGTAACCGAAGAAAATATTACTCTTTTTCTTTTCGATTCTCCTCTGAATAATCTGATAATAAGATTTAACCGGAAGAAAGTCAAAATTTATAGGAGTCATATAAGCATACCATTAGGTACAATGTTACCCCATTTAGTATCAATCAGTATGCCTGCCGCACTTTGATAATCATAAATTTTGAGCATAATGTCTCTATCAGTACAACGAAGGCGTCTTCGGAGTGAAAGAGACGAAACGTTTGACAGATTAAATTAATACCAGAATTCGGCATTTTCGTACCTATGCAAGTTTATGCTATTTTACGCTCGCTGACACTAAATATCTCCTACTTAGAACTTCTTTCTTAGATGTATTTGATGGTTACTATTATATTCATAGATTTTCATTTTAAACGGTGCTAATACATTTTTAACAACCGATTTAGGCAAAAACAAGTGCCCTGGTTCGCCCTGTAGCCGTACCATGAATTGGAAAGCAAAATTGAAGTTAGGTTTTACTCGATACATAATGGCTGCATTCTGTCGCGCTTGCACTGCGTTATTGGAGCGAGCGCAATGGCCTGCTTTACGTATCGAGTAAAACCTAACGATACCGATACTTGGTAAGTCCTCTGGTATGGCTACTGGTTAAATTAACATGTAGTTCCTTTCACCACGCTTTGTTAATCTTAATTAACCCAAAATAATGACTTAAACATACAAATGACAGCTCCTATCAAAGAGGGCAAATCGGGTCAAACCACCTCCAACTCCAAAGTGTCCTAACTCCCTCCTGAGTACAAACACACTTAGGCTATTTTAGGTCACGTCAAAAATAGGTCGTTCACATCGTATCTTTTATTCACACCAAGGACTCCCTCGATGACACCGCCCTTAATTAAGGGGGGGCCCACCTGTGTTTTAATCACAAGCAACCATGATTATGTATGCATTTCCGGGTACTCAAGTTTTAAATGAAATGGAATTTATAAATGGGCTTTTGGATATTTATGACTGCGTTCTGAGGGTTCTTGAATAGATGATCAGATGCTAAGATGTCTCACCAGAAATTGTATGAGGTTCAGCGTTTTACCTGTAACAAAAAAAAAAAACTTTCTGATGATTTGGTACAAGGTTCCCCGCGTAGGCAATTAGATTAGAATACATTTGATGCTTAGCCAAGTTGCCAATCGCTAGCGCTTAGTAACGTATCGATGGCGTATCGTAGTTTTTCCTCTCTGTCACTCTTTCATATTAGTGCGACAAAGACAGTTACGATTTCCTTCCTTTCCTTTTGTTTACGATTGACGAATAAGCGTTAGTGACTGGCAACGTGTCTGAGCACCATTTCTCACCACTTGCACCTACTATTAAGAGTCAAATAAGAGATTGAAGTGAGACTGATCATTCGTTTAATGAAGTTTAATTTGATGATAGGCAGCAGCGTCATCAGTGTCGACAATAACATACTACTGTGGTCGCCAACCTTCTTGCCCAGCGTGGCGATTATGTATATTAACTCCTAATGATTCCACGCAAAGGCAAAGCGATGATGATGAATACGGCTGAGGGAAACCATCCGTATCATAGGCTTAGACCGTTCGTTGAGGAGATCCTTTGAAGTCTAATTCAACAATGGACATCGTCCGACTGAAACCATGATGATGATGAATGTGAATAATTTTCACCATTGTATTTTTAGCACTCTTTATGATCTATTTTCTGTAACAAAATTAATTGAACAACCTCTCGTTGTTTTTTACTTTTTACACGACTGCCAAAAGGAGAGTATATGTGTTCAGTCCCTATGTATGTTTCATATTTTCTTTAAACGCGCAGATCTTCGCGACCACTTAACCGTTTTTAATAGTGTAAGGTATCATTAGAATCCTCGTGATGTCGCGGGTAACATAGGATATGTGACGTCACGTTAAAAACAATATGGCGGCCTATAAGTTCAATATTGACTGACCAAAAAACATAAATATGAAAGAAACCTATCGAGTTTGGTATCAAAATGAAGAGCTTCGAACAACGATTACGAATATGTACATAACTTCTATGTGTATAACTTATTCAAGAAGAGCGAGATTCATTAGAATTCACTCAAAGCACAAAGAATAATATTTTAATATGTAATCCAAACGCTATGATTTGGATATCAAATTAAAGCATTTTGTATGCCGATTGCAAATATATATACAAGTTATATGTTTAAGTATATGTTTGAAGAGAAAACTCAAAATGTTCTACATCGCACTATTGAAGTTTTTCTTCAATGCCTAAGCCGTGACAGGACTGTCACCCTTGACACATCTTCTTGAACGCTAAGTGTGTATGAAACAGACAGATTGGATGTACGCGCTTGTGGTCAAGGGGTAAATTGCACGGCTGCTACGCAGCGGTTGTGGGTTCAATCCCCGGCTCGTAACCGATGAGTTTTTCAAATAAAAGTTATATACGATATATTATATTGTTTGATATACAGTACCGGTCAAAAGTTTAAGTTCACTCCATGATTGCGATACAAAATAGACTTTCAGGCGATATTTTTTTTTTAGTGTTAACAGTAAAATTTGAAGAGCTAGTTAATAATAATTTCTCATAGAATCTGAACAATTTTATACATTGGATCCGATAATAATTCATAGGCAAGTGAAGTTGTCTCATTTTGATGATGGCATGACTACCAAAAGCTGCCACAGCTGCCTCAGTTGTCTGAACTGTTCGAAAGTAACGGTTAATTAATAAGAAATAGCTCAATAATCAGTCCTAATTATATTAGTTGGAAACAATTAGTGTCGACTTGAATGCTGGAAAAATTATAGCCCAAACAGTCGATTTCGTATCAAAGTCGTAGTGTGAACTTAACATTTAGTCCAGTACTGTACAAAAAGTGATTTATGGTGAAGGAAAACATCGTGAGGGAACTTGCATACATCTGCGAAGAAATTCAAGAATGTATGAGAAGTTCCCAACAAGTTGCCAGAATGGCCAGAATACAATATCAAAAAATAACTTACGATATGGTTCGCATATCAGAGGAATGTCCCGAAAATACAATCACAATAGCAATTGTAGCCAAACAAAATTGCTATACGTGTTGTAACATGCGCATAAAATTTAAAACTTGAAATATCTTAACAATATGATATCTTCATAAGTAATATCTTGAAATATATTATATATGTACCTACGTAGTTTGCGAGATAAGATACATTTAATATGAGCCTACAATTTTTGTTAAATGTCAAATTAGTAATTAAGCAAACGATAGGTACAACAACGTCACTAGAAAACGAGCATAGTCAGACATATGGTGCTGGAGAGGAACACTAAGGGGGGGGGGGGTGGGGCAAGGTTTTGAACGTTCTGCCGTTGGTTTTTGATCAGATCAGGGTCAGATTTGGCCTTAACATTTGCGCAGGAGAGTTGGTATGAATGAAGGCAGGTTGGCCTGGTAACTTGAGTCTCACGCAACTCGCAGGCAAGCGCGCTGGGTGGCCGCACTCCAGGCCTTCGGCCCTACGCATTTTCAGCCTCCGCATTTAAGTACCCAAAAATAATGTTTCGGGCCTGCGGCCCTGAGATTCGTTTTAATGCTATACTTTTCCATTGTATAGCGAAGGAGCGCTGGGCTCTGGTAGCTTGGTCTTCGGCCTTGCAAGCCGGCGCGCCTTTGGGGGACACTTCGGGCCTTCGGCCCTACGCGGAGCACGGTTTACAGCCTTCGAAGGTTGTGGAAACGATCGTCGGGTCTGCAGATCTCCGATTCGTTTTCATGTTACACATTCCATCAAGTAGTGTGGTAGCGCTGGGCTCTGGCTTCGATTGTTAAGGCAGTTAAGAAGGACGGTTGTACCGCTTAGGCTCGCTCGTCGGGACTCCGACCATCGGGCTTGAAGCACCCCGATAGTTACGCTCCAGTCTGTGCCTCTGACCCCGGTGGTCCGGCCTGGGGGCTCGGCTTTTGGCCTCGCAAACCATCGCTTCTCTAATTAACGATTCGGGCCTTCGGCACTACACGGAGTACGTCCAACGGCCTTTACAAGTTGTCGACACGATCGTCGGATCCATTTCAACAAAGTCAAAGTCAAAATATTCTTTATTCAATTAGGCCCAGCAACGAGCGCTTTTGAATCGTTAAACTAAATAGCGAATGAGAGAAAAAAAAACTACCTCCGGTTCTAACCCTACACCACTGCCTGAGAAGAATCCGGCAAGAAACTCAGCGGGACTTTCTTTTTTCAAATAAAAGTTTTATAACATCTTACGGCTAACATGCATTAATTAAAAACGAAACATAAATTTGATTGAATATAAATACTGATATAGTACATTAACTAGAGATGAAGTCTCTAATAGTCAGAAAAATTATATAAATTTTATGTCTTTTGAGAAATGTATAGATGTAAAGATATATGTAAAAGGGCATACAATTGTTTTTAGTTAAACGTTAAAATTAGCATTATTATATTATACTGCTAGAGATGTAAAGGTCTCTAGTTGTCAGAGTAAAAGGAAAACAAACGGATACATTTCACTAAATGTTTCAGAGATGTATAAGGTCTCCATGCGTCATAATATTAAATAATCATAAATAAACAAACATGTAGCGAATTCAATTTCTCATATCAACGTTACACTATTCTGTCGGCTGATGTGGTAGTGCTGGGTTTTAGCGGCTTGGCCTTCCGCCTCGCGAACTAGCGCGCCTCTGAGTGCCGCTTTTGGCTCTACGCGGAGCTCGGCTTTAAGTCTTCGTTGGAGTTCGAAGCGAACCGTTGCACGCTGGGCCCTCAGGTTCGATTATTAAATTAGTTAGGAGGGACGGTTGTACCGTGTAGGCTCGCTCGTCGTGCTTTGGCCTACGCGGATGTCGGTTTTTTAGATGCTGGGGTATGTATAAGCATGGTAGTTCAATTTTCTCGCAGCTCGGCCTTCGGCCTCGATTTAAATTTTCAAGCGACGTGCTTGGGCTCTCGATGTGAAGGTCCGGGCCTCCGCGAGCTCAGTTTTCGGCTTCCCACCCTAAAGCTCGCTCTTTGGACTCGCTCAACATAAATTTAAACTGGTTCCAGTAATGTTCCGGCCCTCACGTGGCGTGCCCTTCGTATTCGCCCAAAATTAGCGGGATGGGAACTCCTCGGGCCCCCGACCCCCTTTGCAGATTGGAGGAAGCTTAAGCCTTCTGCGATATCGGTTTTTGAAATTCTATCCAACTTTAAGGAATCTCCAGATTCACTAAAAGGTTTCAAATAAATAAAATAATTAAAAAATTAAAAAACACGACTGCCGTTTTAAGCGAACTGAAAAGTAACAAATAATTCCTTATTCAGGTTAATTCTTGTTAGCGTATCTACATACGAGTACTAATAGGCGATTGTCTTATTACTTACTATATTTTGTTTCTATTGCAGTCGGGGAACCTTTCATTGCGGAAAATATAAATATATGGAGGTTCCCCGACTGCAATTGAAACAAAATCTAGTAAGTAATAAGACAAGCGCCTATTAGTACTCGTATGTAGATACGCTAACAAGAATTAACCTGAATAAGGAATTATTTGTTACTTTTCAGTTCGCTTAAAACGGCAGTCGTGTTTTTTAATTTTTTAATTATTTTATTTCCTTAAAGGATTTTTTCAAAATACACTTTAGTTTTCTATTCATGTATTTGACACATTCGTTGTGTTGTTACATGTTTTTATTTTGATAACCGGTCCCCTCTCCATAATTACGAAACCGTCATTCACGGTAATGAATCCCGTCACTAATCCGCGCCGTCCGTCATAACAACGGACCGTCATAAGGGCCCTGTAATGACGTACACGCTGGTCATAACAACGTTTCGTCATACCTGCTCATACGGCACCTGTTCATGTAAAGCTAGGGTTACATTAGCCCGTAGGAACCGTGTATTGCTAAAGCGACGACTACACTAACCTATAATGCTCCAAACATTTTAATAAAACTTGGATATTTTTTGTCTAATTTAATCTTACATTTCGATAATATTAAGTTAAAATTGCATAGAGCGTGCGTATACTTTTCTTTGTTATTGCTGTTAAAACTATAGATTTATAATATTTGCTTCAGGTGCCGTGATTGGTATTCATGAAACAAAACTTAAAATGGAATATAGGTGTCACCCGTAGATCACAAACCCTATAAAGTGTTCGAAACATCGGGATGTATTCTTATTATATGTATGTAGTCTGGAGGAACTCATTAAAAATAAATGTGTCAGTGGCAGACGGAAAGGCACCTTGTCACGGTGTTTAAAATGAATTTTATTGAGGAACACATAAGGTCTATTTTAAGAGTCATGACGAGGTACCTTTCCATGTGCACTGACACAAATTTAGATAGGTTTATATCTATAGATTTCTTTTCCATACAGATGTTTTCTAACCACTTGAACGTCCACCCCGCAAGACATCGGTAAAAAAATAAGAAAGATTTTTCTTTGACGACTAATTACAGGAAATTTTGAGCAATGACCCCTTATTTTTATTGCATATTAAAAAAATATACTATTTCACCTTTATAATGATACCACAAATAACACATATAATTTTGAACAAAGTATCAAAATAAATTAATTAGATTACCTCCTCCTTCCAACAAATACACCAAGATACAAAAACACCGTAAATATTTTGATGAATCCTGACGTAGTTTGATATATTTCTTATGTTTAAGTATATTAATCTCTTCCTTATAAGCCACTCGTCAATATTTATTATATATTTCACTAAACATGGTGTTATATTACTAATAATACGGCTATAAACGTTTACTACCCCAGCTCAAAAATAACCTTCATATTTTAAACTCACTTGACAGGTATCACACTGTCAAAAACTTAAGATGATACACATTATCATATAGAGCACACGTTCCTGATCATTTTTATGTATAATAACCCCAAAAATATGTAAATTAACGTGAAATACTTACGACATAACTAGGAGTCCTTAGCAAACACTCACAATTGCACGGCAGTTTGACACAACACTTATAATTATAATTTTTTATCGACTGAGTAACGAGCGTACACTGCCAGCTATATTTTTTAGCGCAAACTAGTTCATTAGGCTACGTTGTTGCAACAAGGGAATTAGGAAATAATGCCTCTATATTTCGCTACATGCCGCTATGATCAACTGTGTCTCCTTCGACTTCATGGGATAGTATAGTATCCACGAACAGTCTACTGCCTTTTTTGTTTGGATAATATGCTATCATCGGACGTTCAAGTGGCTAACCTAGGCCTTTATCACGTAGAATACAATAGATATAGATAAGTACTATAGAAATTCTCGCACAATTTCTGTCGTTATTGGCTACCCAAAAGAGTATTGCAGAAGATTTATAATGTAACGTATCCATTTAATAAAATCATCAGTTTAAATTGAAAACAGATACATTATTATTTTTAATAAAATATGCGTTATTCTTATTACCATTGATAAAATATGTACATAATGAGATATTTTACTCAATCCATTTGTATGTACTGAGTTAATATCACTCCCCATTATTTTCAAGAATCCCATTTACAGGCTTCTTCCGGCGCGATAAATAAATAGTACCTCCGATAAAAGATGAAAGCCTTCGCGTCTAATAACCATAATGTAATTCCCAATTTTTAACCCGTTACAGCTCGTTAAAATCACCGTCAAACGTGAAAAATAATCTTTCAAATAATTTCCGAAGCTTTCAAGGCCCATAAAGTTTTGAAACGTCTCAAAACGTCTAATTAAATAAAATAATGAATGGAATCAGGGGTCCGTGTTTATAAAGCTACGGACCCCAGTACGGAACCCCTGGAAGGGTTCCGTGGCGGTCACGCCCGTTTACCTTCTAATTATGCTTAGCGAATACTTCGGTGTTTCGAGAGGCTACTTTGGGGTTGGAAGGGGTATCTGACATGCGCGATTGGTCTGGCCTCTCTGGAAAATAAATGCGTTTCTTGAAAAAAACATTTAACATTTATACAAACTGAATTTATACATTATGATTTATATAGCATAAGTTCGTATACGTTATATTACTTACCCGAATTTCGAAGAGGAGAGCTCTGTGCGTATTTATAAGTCTTGGTGTGTGTATTTTTTTCAAGAAACGCATTTATTTTCCAGAGAGGCCAGACCAATCGCGCATGTCAGATACCCCTTCCAACCCCAAAGTAGCCTCTCGAAACACCGAAGTATTCGCTAAGCATAATTAGAAGGTAAACGGGCGTGGGGTAAGTAATATAACGTATACGAACTTATGCTATATAAATCATAATGTATAAATTCAGTTTGTATAAATGTATAATGCCTAACGTGTAATAAATATAACGTATAAAAGGCATAATTATTAAATGAATAATTGTAAAATGTATAATGAACGTAACATATAATATCGTTTACGATAACGATTAATTGGTATAACATTGAAATAATCTAATATACAAAACAACTATCTTACACAAAATATAAGCCCCTACATTTTTTTATAATTAAACTATAGAATTATCATTATATTTCATTTGAATTGATTTACTATTTATCCGTTTATTAAGCCGTATCCGTATAGGAAGCGATTTAGACCTGGGAACCGGTCGACGAAGCCCCGCTGCGCGGGGCTTCTATTTCTGCTCTAAGGGATAAAAGGTACCTAACGAACCTATCCAGGTTAGAGTAGGGGATGTACAAATTTATTTTTTAATGCATTAAAAGTAAGTAGGTCTTTTATTTATCCGGGAAACTACGCTCGAAACCTAACCAATCCAAGTCGGTTTTACCCTGATTTATTACTTGGATTGCTTAGGTTTCGAGGCTAGAACGGATCGAAAAGGGTAAGTAGTATAACGTATACCTTTTTGTAGAACTTAACCTAACTTTCTTACTTTTCTGGCAGTTATATTTATATCGTTAAGTATATCAGATGTTAGTACATGTTTTAACTTTTATACCTTTATATTGATATATGAAACGGAATTCGTTAATATGTACGTTAGACTAAACAACGGTATATATTATTAACGTTATATTATTTTTGTATTATACTATTTGGAAATAGATGTTTAATACATTATACCTAACGTTAGTATACGTTATGAACGTTTGTAAACTGTAATTATACTAAAAGTGCGTATTCATTATGATACGCACCCTCGAAATTCGACCCGAGCTTTCGATCTTCGCAGGATTTATGGACATTACAGAAATAACTACAACAGAGTATTAAAAAGCGATAGTTACACCAAAACGTTTCAACGTAGTTTTTTATGGAATAGGAGGCAAGCGAGTAGACGTATTGCCTGGTAGTAAACGATCACCGTCGCCTATGGACACTCGCAATATCCGTGGTATTACAAGTGTGAAGTCGAAATATAAAAATGACTAGGTACGTTGACTGTTTAAAAGTATCTAGTCACACAATTGCACGGAAGGAAGACAATTTGAGTCATTTTTATATATCAACATTTTTATATTCCATGCAAAATGTGGACATTTTTATAATTTGTCAAAGTTACAATGACGAAATTGTATAAATAGTTACTTTTACACATCGTCTTATTATAGTTGATAGACGCATAAATCTTTCGCAAGCCTCTCACAACAAATTTACAGACAGTTAAAGTTCATGTACGTAGTTCCCATTCATAGCAATAATCTGTACGGTATAAGGCCTACCAAACTTTCTAATGTTTTGATTTCAAATGACGGCTCTCCAATATTTTCTAGAAAATCCTTCCCTTTTGCATCATCTTCAAACAAAAACGAACTTTACTCCCTAGTTGGAAAGTATGATATCATAAAATAAATGAGTTCTAATGTAAATGTATTCCTTAATAAGACTTAAAAGTATGAAGAAGTTATTTAAATGGATAAAATTACTTGTAAAGTAAAAGCACTGAAAGGAACGGATATTAATGAAAAGATATTAGTTTCTTAGTTGAATGATTTGTTTTAGAAGTATGATCTTCCGAATTTCCAAGTATTCCGTGGTAAAATATTTCATTTAATTGAACAGTTTTAGTAACTTAAAGGATATAAGAGTTATAATTGAATACTGTAGCCGTGCCATGACTTTGCAAGTATCGGTAACTTTAGGTTTTACTCGATACGTACAAGGCAGGCCATCGCGCTAGCTTCGTTTTTTCAGTGCGAGTGCGATATAATGCTTTACGTATCGAGTAAAGCCTAACGTAATCCTTGACTTTCCAACTCATGATACGGCTACTGTTTAAGAATAACTTCTATCAAAAAAATTGAGATGGTTAGAAAAACATTAATTTCTATAAATGAGCTTTTTCACTTTAAGGGACTCCCAATTATCGTGTAATTAAAAAAACCTTATTTGTGTCGGAAAACATTCATGCTTTATTGTCGTTACAATCCCGACACAACTAAGGTTTTAAAGCACTACTATTCTACTTTTAAGCACTACCATTCAATTAAAATTCAGTTTTAGTGCTTATTTTATAAACTTTTAGCTACATTATAAAATAAAAACGCCGATCAAATTTATAAATATTCCTAAGGATATCGTAACTAAATGACGTTAAGAACCTGACTGCAATAGGTTTTTATGTCACGCAAATTGGGTATCCCTAAAAGTGAAAATGTCCCAATATCTGTGCGTTTTACAAACAAAAAAAAAATTTGGTAATGAAAGTAAATTTGCGTGTAGCATCTTCATCAGGGATTAGACCACAGCAGTAATCGCTGTGTTTTCTGTCACGGGTTTGGTGCTGTAAGTGGCGAGTGAAGGTGTTTTTTTCTATATCGATATCACAATTTTTGACTAAGTGCAAGTGCATTTTCTGTAAGTAGTAATATATTTTGTGCTGTAGCTTGGCAAATAAGACCGCCATATTACACTACTAAGTATTAAATATGGTCACAACACCTAAGCAGCTTAACAGCGTCGTCACAATCGTTAGGAGCCCGAAATTGTGCAGAGTGCACTTAGGATGCACTCACCTGCACTCATTTGCATCCTAGATTGCCGAGGGACTGCGCTAAGCGATTTACGTTTGTTAATGTTTAAATTATGTTCATTCTTGGTGAACATTTCGTAGATTATAATAGTCTGAAATGAAACAAAATGCACAAAAGTTTAATTTAAAGGTGGGGCGATTTCCATACAAAAACTAAATAAATAAATAAATATATAAGAACATCTTACACAAATCGACCTTGTCTCACGGTAAGCTCAAATAAGGCTCGTGATGTGGGTACCAGGCGACGATATATATAATAGATAGATACATATAGAATAGATACATAAATGCATAGACAGCCATGACCAAGGAACAAATATTTGTGATAAATAAATACACAAATAATGCCATTCGCGGGATTCGAACCCGGAACCTCCAGCTTCGTAGGCAGGGTTGCTACCAACTAGGCTACGGAGGCTGACAAACCATTCATGGTCATTACAAGATAGTACGAGTACATACATACCTACCTACGGCATAATAATCACCAAATAAAAAATGGAAAAACCGACTTCAACGGTTTTCTCCAAGATCCCAGCATCAGACGCCGACTTAGTGCCGATGGAACCAGACCAGGGTTATATCCGACCAACTAAACAAAAATGAAAATCGTTTCACGATTCTCCGCGATATCAAAACATGCAAAAAAATCTATCGAATTGAGAGCCTCTTCCGTTCATGAAGTTGTTAAAAAATTGATGTACATCATTGAGTACTTGTCCATTACTAGTGCCGACACCCTAGGTTGATTTGCATTTACGCACTAACTACGAACAAATAAAACATGGAAGCCGCACGCCATCCATAGTAAATTGCCTTTCAAAAACGGTCCTGAATTTTAGTTGACAAATGTCACCCCTTCTTTAATGCATCACGGCGATGAATTACAATGTCAACCTATAAAAACTTAAACCGCCATTTAAAAATAGTTGTGATTGGTCCATCAAACTTTTGATTGGCTATATTCTATAACCATTTGTCAAAGATGTTGCGCCGAAATATGCGCGGTGTTAAGAAAAGCGCTATGTCCTGCCCATCTTGGCACAATTGAACAATTGATTTTGGGGGCATTTTTGAGCTGGCGTTAGACGTCCATGTTATATTATATGGTCGCAGCGTATTAAATAATTTTACGAACTAAATAAACAATGCTAACATTCCTCTGCTTACTTCGATTATCATGCCCCCTGTAGATATTGCCCGCGAATGGACCGATAAATTGTGTGTCAGAGAGCATTTCCTGAAAATAATGGCGGCCATTTTTCATAGCGATTATAGGTATGAGATAATATAGACGGACATATGTCATGGGCCATGGGGTGTATGTGTGAACATATGTGTACTAGGACAATGTTATTTATAGAATTATAATGATAAGTAAATAAATATTCTAAATTATCAACCAGAAATGTTCATAACTGAAATATACTACAATAGTTAGGCTACAAATATGTTATCCTTTCCTATTAAAATTACAAATATTTTTCCATGGATATGCTCAAGTCGAATCAACATGCGCTGATCAATCAATACCTGCACAAAACAACATACATTTATACTATTATTAGAAATAATTGTACCTACAAATGAACAGCGATTCTTAGTAGATACGTCAATAAAAAGATATTACCTAGAAAAGAAAATTTTCCATTCATCTCAATTATTCTTACTACATACTATTAATCATACAAATACAAGGTTATGTTATGTATAACTAACTTACTTACTTACTTACTTATTTATAGGTACAGTCAAGCCCTTGAGACTATTTTCTCTTCACTCTTCTGGGCTTCGAAATAAAAATTGTATCGAAATTTGGTTATTTAGGTATCCACGGACGGTTAGGAGCATTTTGGTTTAGTATACCATGCTATCCAGGGACTACCTAGCAGTTAACATGTAGATATTGTCTTGTTTTTATCCTTTCGGTACCTATATAAAAATACACAAACACGTAAGTAAATACCTACAGATTCAGACGCGACGCGACTGAAATATAAATAAGTAGATATGAAAGGATTCTTATTTACAACTAGCAACCTTTTCGCAAGTACACTATTAAGTGGCGGGAATTCCATAAATTTATTCAAGAGCCCCATTCCATATTCAGGGGCGTGAGGACGCAAATACAAGCTTTCTCGCGGTTCTAGAACATACTGCTGCTGGGCACAGCTGAACTAAGATTTACCCCAATAAAGTTTAAAGGTAAACCCACACCATTCAGACGTGCTGCTCATGCCTCCAGCGTGGCTTGGTGTTAAGAGTCCGCAGCAAGCAACGCTCTACGCTATGACGATGTGATGTGTTTGGCAGGGATATGCTGGAGGATAAAGCACCCAGGGACTGTCCTACGGTTCTGCAAGAAGATAAGGAGACAAGAAGCAAGGAATGGGGGAACGCAACCAGAACATAACCTGCAGCTTCTGCAACGGGAACTGGGGTGAATGAGCACAACAGATGCTCGACAGCCCGCTCGAGTCCGGTCGAGCGTCCCTCGATATTTACCATAACATAACAACTTTCTACGCTGAGATTCGCAATAATACACTTAATGAAATCAACAGTCACATCACATCATCAGTCTACCTCAGCCCACTGCTGGACGTAGGCCTCTCCTTCTAACTATGCGTATAGACGCTTTAGGAGGTAAATGCCCGGTATGCCTCGCTGGTCCAACGGATTGGCGATCGCAGTAATGTGTCTACTATTATGATGCTGCTGTCCGTCATCAATCTTCTATCAAAGAATGGTTAGTGTCACTTCAACTCCTTAGTCCGCTCTTACGACACCCGTAGGAAGAGTTGGGAAATCACCAGTAAGTAGTAACAAAAAAACATTGATAAACAATATTTTCTAGAAGAAAAGGTTTTTGTGGACAAAATCACCTTTGAACCTACTGTATCTGTTTCTTAACGCGTCTACGTTCTAATATTTAAAGTAAAATGTTTTCAAATGAACAACTCTTCGTTTTTAATGTCTTTACAGGGCTTTTCTTGTTTACCTTCCGTTGATTGTGTTTTATTTTTTTTGGATTGTTCGAGTATTTAAAATATCTAAATGTAATGTAATATTAGTAAATAAATTGGTGGTATGCCTAATACATATAAAAAAATACTTTCTGCGTCGGGGCTATGAACATCTAACTATAATTATGAATTATATCAGGTGAAAAAGTATAAGTATATGTTTAGGTATACATACCTACTTGAAATATAATATTGATTAGGTACTTGATTAGGAAACATAGATAATGTCATGGATTTGAGGTATAAATTATCAAAATGGTTATATGTTAAATAAATTGGTGGTATGCCTAATACATATAAAAAAATACTTTCTGCGTCGGGGCTATGAACATCTAACTATAATTATGAATTATATCAGGTGAAAAAGTATAAGTATATGTTTAGGTATACATACCTACTTGAAATATAATATTGATTACTTGATTAGGAAACATAGATAATGTCATGGATTTGAGGTATAAATTTTCAAAATGGTTTCGTGCTTGTATCAACCGAACCACACATTTCATGGGTTTGGAACCAATTACAACTAGTAGGTAATCGTACTTTAAAATATGTCAAAACAACAACTGTATAACGTATATGTACTTAATTTTACACACCACTACATCCTACTAACTAATTAAAGATGGAATGCCATCTAAAATTGTCATCAAACATTCTTAAGTGCAGGAGTTGATGAGCAACGAGCGCAGGTGCCACATTCAGGTGATGCACAACAAAACACATCAAGGAATCTCTGGACCACTTCCAAAAACCACTTTACCGTCAAAAACCAACCTTATGTTATACCTATACGATATTTTCTCAAACGGTAACTATTCTTATAATACATTTCTCGTTGCAGGTAATTAAAATCTATTAAAATCTAAATTCAACTTTATACCGACTGATCACGGATACATTTACTTCAATAATAAAAGGATAATAAGTCAATCTGTTTTTGTGGGTAGTTGCAAAACATCCGGCTCGAAGGACTAATTGCGCGGGAATGCCGACGCATGCCGGCGCGGGCGCAGCCTTTGACGCGTTCCTTTACGGGTAATTGCGCGCGAGATTGATTCATTGGTTCCTCCTTGGCTGTTTGTTGCGATTAGTTACAGTATCAAAGAGTTCGTGAAAGCGTTGTGATTGGATTAATGAAGAGTGATCTTCGTTCTTCAAACTAACTGGGTATTTTGCAAACGCTCTTTTTGCTAACACTCTTACAGTTTGGCTCATAAAAGTAACGCCCATTCATTTGCTAAAGCCTGTACTTTTTATGTCGTAAAAAAAAATTTCCTTAATTATAATATAAATAAAGCAATCCCATGTACGAATTTAGGTAACTTGTTGTAGGTAAACATGGAAGTTTTAGAGCAATAAAGTATATTCTGGCTCGAAAGTTGTTTACCAAATAAGATAACTAAGGTAATTATTATTTTTTTGTGTGTACGCCAGTGCCAGCAATAAAAATATTTGGTACCTAATACCTAACAATCTTGTACACAGCTTCAAGCCTAGTAACCGTAGAATAGAAACACCGAAATATAAAAAACACGTACACTTCTTCTAAAATTCCATTTTGAAAATAATTTTAATGCTGTGTTCGTTTCCAAGAGAAAATCACTTGTTTTCTTTCTTCACTTCGCAACATGAAGTTTGACTTCATAATAACAACATGCCGATAATTTAAGCGTAAAGTAAAACATTAACTAGTGCTGACGAGCATTTGAGTCTTGAAAAGCAATATACATTATACAAGTTGCAGAATATACTGAAAATTGCCCAAAGTTCCTGGAAATTTTCATAACAATTCTCATGCAAGTTGCCATTGATATGAGAACACTTTCTGTGGGTTTAACTCTTAAAAATAGGCAAATTAAAAAAATCGTGCGTTCTAGCCTCGTTGTGTACAGCAGAAGATTCAGTCCTAACAAAACCTTTCATGAAAATAGTTTCTATATCGTAGACGTGAAAGCTGATGAAACAGATATAATTTCGCATTTATAAATAATATTAGTAAGTATTACTAGTAAGTATTGCGCAGCCTAACATTTAAAAGGATACTATATGCATTGGATTATTGCAGGATCTGTACTAGTCGTCAAGTTTGACATTGAAACGGTTATTATAAAACATATTTACATATTTATCAAACGGGTTACTCACTTAATTTAAGTCGATAATTGCTCGACATATTTCGATCCATTTAGAGGATCCTCATCATGGAGAACCCGGGTCCAAAGCCCGGCGTGTACTGCAGGCATGCACTCTAGACTGCTGGCCGCGTGCAGCGCTGGCGGGGGTTAGTTATAATTCTAAAAGTTATTATAAAACCTCGAGTATTTTCAACATTTTCTAATTTACTTAGATGTCTTTTAATTACAATATCTTTTCCGACTAAACCGAGTCGAGTTCCCACATGAGATCTCAAAGGACCCACGATTTTCCCAACACTAAAAGATGGAAGTCCATAAAGTTCATGCAATTCAAAACACGATCCTCATTTGTACCTACTCACGTACGAGTTAATCTCTCTCAAAGTTGACTACGTGGCTCAGTGGCGTTTTAAAGTTTCGCCCATATATCGTCTGCGTCTCACGATACAGCTATAGTTGGTGATTTATGCTGTTGTTCTAATGAATTGGTATGCTGCGAGCGTTTGAGGATTTGTCGGCGTCAGTATGTCTGTGACAGGGTATATGTAACTTTACCCCCTTATTCATAAACGTTTGTTAACTTAACAAGCCGCTAATAATTGTTTGTCCCTTTCGGTCTTAACAATGTGTCCATAAGAGCAAAAGGGACAAACAATTATTAGCGGCTTGTTAAGTTAACAAACGTTTATGAATAAGGGGGTTATTGTTTAGAGTAATTAGGTATTAAAATTAACATGTTTGACGCCGGTGAAACAACCACTGTGATCAACAAACTCTGACTAATATGCCAATAACACACATACCTACGAACCTTATTTTGTAATATAAATCAACTTCTTACTTCTGTACTATCTACAGTGGCCTAAAATTACTAACAATTTTAACAAAAGTGTGCACAACATTTTCTGTTATTTAAATCTAAAGAAAAAATACAGTCTACGTAGCGACAAACGGCAAAACTTTCGAGATATCGGTCTAAGACCTTGTCAAATCCGTATTGATACGCTGTCGATCAAAGCTAACGTGTAAAAGGGCATTTTCACAAGCCGTTGTTGAAATCACCTTGTTATTTAATTTGAACAAGTTTGGGCTTGTTCTACTCAGGATCACGAGCTCTTTCGATTCTAATGGGAGAAAAAAAATGACCCAAAATGTTTTTTCCACTACGATACCGTTTTTTCATAGATATTTAAAGGCGGTAGCGAACTGTATGAAAATTATGGGACATATTGTGTAAACGCCCAAAAGACTATACGAAAATGACTCATTTTGATAGAAATTTCATCACAAGTAGTTTCCTATTTAGCAGAGCATGCCTAACAGTAATTTGTTTAGTAGCTATGCAAATCTCTAGTTACTCGGCGAAGTTAAACATCAGACTTGACCGCTTTGAACTTGGCTAGTTTGTATCGTCTGCAGTGTTGTAATGTGATCCTTAGATTTGCATAGATTCTTGCAATAGACGGTTAGATATAGTGGACGTCTGGTCGGAAGCAGGCGGGTGTTGATCGGTGTTGCATTCAGCCCTATTCGATTGGCTATAGTTTGAGGGTGCGTGTAGCATAAGTAGTGATGGGTCGTTCCCGGTAATTTTCCAATGTTACTATGGGAAAAGTTTCCATTTGAGAATATTCCCCATAATGTGTTGGGAAATTCACCGAGAACTACCCAATTACTAAGCATAAGTCACGTGATCATAATAATGTATGGAAATGGTCACGTGACTTTTCGTTCAAATCTGTCATTCTCATACATTAACTACTTATCGCTTATCGTATTCGATTGAGAAATGGCATCTTGGCTAGGTCAGCAGATTTCTGTACGTCATTTTATTTCTTCCCTCAAATCTTCTACGTTTTGCCGGGAGAATAATAAAAGTTTTACTATTTAGTAGGAAAACCTTTAATGGCTTCTTCCACACTCAAGACACTCGTCTATTATTTGCGTTAAATATCTCAAGCTGTAATTAGGTCGAATACACAAAAAAATCTTAATACTTGTATTTTGACACTGTTCTAGTGGCCTAGGGTTCAGTTTCAGTGCACATACAGGTCATACAGTCATTGTCAAGCATATTGTTTCAAGCAGCATAATTGCACCATAAAATCCGTCCATCTGTCCGTTTCCGCACATCAAAGACTGAAGTATAAACAAAAGCATGGACCGCCCGGTTTCAACACCTGTTTTCTCCGAAGCAGTAGTTTTAATTTGAAGCTTTCCTTTTTTTGGCAGTTTTGGGTTAAGCGTTCAGTGTGACGGGCTTGTTTTACTAAAAACCAGTAGTTACCGTAAAACTAGCCAACTAAGATCCAATACTGCAACACTAGTCCACAATTTCAACTCCTAAACGAGCATCAGTCACAATTTTCCTTTTGGTTTGGCCAAGTTTTTTTTATTAGGTAATGAAGGAGGTTTTGTCAACGAATAACACGATTTGACACATTCTCTGCTACCGACGCACATGTGCGTTCATACAGGTTTGTTCCTAGGCCACGCATGGGGGCAGGCGTTAAAAAGATTGGGTCCAGAAACGTATTTTTGTTTGTTTTTTTTTATAATTGCATTATACGTCTTGACAGCTCCCTTAGTTCGTAATACCTAACCATGGTTGTTTTAAAAACAGTCTTTATATTTAAGAAGTTTTAAAACCAAATAATATTCAGATGCTTTAATTCCGAAAACTAGTACATATTCGCTTGACGCCAAATGAGAGAAAAACAAGTCAAGTAAATATTGTTTCTTCAATTGATTATTTACTTAAATACCCACATGAAATATTGCAAAGGTACTTTAATAATTGACCCTTTAGTTTCAAAATAGACCGGTTTCATTAAGTATTGTTTAACGTTCGATTTGAATAAGAAACAATTACAGCGGACCGAAGCGTGACTAAGATCACAAGACAAGGAACTCATTTGTGACGCACTCGTTGGAGAGACGCGCGTTTTTCAAACACTTGTTAGTCTTCGTAGCGCAGTCAGTAGTGAACTTGGCCTATCACAGCGAACTATGAAATTCGTAAATTTAGAGGATCTTACTGTCACTCCAACGAATGCCACGGAGACAATATTCCCCAAACTTGCAGATTTCGAAATTCGCAGTAGAGCCGCTGGTACGAACTCAGACAAAGGCATTTTTTTTATGTATTAAGTATCTACTTATATTGTATATATCCTTGCTTAGAACCATCAACATAAGTCTTAATTGAACATATTTCCATTTGTTCTTTTAGTAAGTTTTTCTACAATTTCACTCATGGTTTAACCTCTAGCCGCCCAGAGACCTATAAAAAGGTCTCCTGAAACAAAAGAAATTTTACTCTATTTCCTACAATGTCAATCCAAATTTCATTGGCAAATATTACTGTCTGGGCGGCAGGAGACCCGTTTAAAAAAAAAACATTTCTAAATCTATTTGAGCTCGGTAGAGTAATACACCTATTAATGACTTGAACCGTTAATGAAGCTTTCTTTAAGATCTGTAATTTTGGAATTAAATGCTTATTTCGGCAAGACAGATATTAAAATCCGCTTAAAAAAAATGCCGCGTTGCCCTCAATTCAACTGCTAAAGGAAACAGCGCATGATATTTTAAGAGAATTCTGGCTGAACCGGATAAAAAAACGCTCTAAAATAAACGCTGCGTTTTCCATAACCCAACACACAGTAGGGACAGACGTAAAGATCTTGTCTCAGTAATAAGGGTCATCTGATGGCGCCGCATGTAATTGAATCCCCCAAGTTTGATTAGTTGGATGCGTTACGATTATTGCCCTACTGTTCTTTGTCAAGATTATGGTTTAGTGGTGTCTGGGGATGTTTGGCCGTAATTAAGGCAGGTATTACTGCGAGAAATAAAGCCAATATTTCATAGCAAGGGAGGTGTCCATATGACTTTACCTGCTTTGATAAGCGTAAGAAGACATACTCATACTTGCTGGTACCAACTCAATATATTCTCCTGCATGAGGCAGTCAAGGTGCGATTCTGTAATCGCATACGATAAGCGTGAGTAATGTATAGAAATCACGGGACTTTTCGTTCGCATTCTGTCGTTCTCATACATAATTACTTGTCACTATTGCACTTGTCACACTTGCAATACGATATGCAGCTTGGCATCTTGGCTTGGCCTCCTAGTCCCTTACGAGCTTTAGGTTACTTCTAGACTGACGTCAGCTTAAAACAGACATTCTGCTACATACAGGGTGAAGATATAAAGTGTTACCAATTTCAAAGGACTGCGATTTTTTAGTTGCAACAATTTATTGCTATAAGTAAGAAAAACAAGAGAAAAATATTACATATTGTGATTAAATTTACTTTCAAAAAAATTTTTATTTGTGACACACATGACTTTACAAGATACACATTTAAAAGACAAGAAACAAATTATGCCACAAAACGGTCCCCAATTCAGCATAAAGCTGGGGCCTGTAATTACAGCCCAGCGCTGGTCTTCCATTGGGGCCGTCGACTTTTAGTCAATATGACTACCTTTTGTCTTGACTTTGGTCTTCAAATGGTAAAAAAATATTTGCTCGCAATTTGTGACCACTGGGTAGTGGTATGGGCCAGTGAAATACGATCGCTTGCTTCATTGCACCTTTCTCTTCAAAATAGACCAGATAAAAAGTCCAAAACCCACTGCACTGGAGAATTGACACGTGAAATTCTGTTTTGAGCCATTTTTGGTTCTTACGAGCATTATAAGCCTGAGCTCAGTCTCGTTCGTATGTTAGCGATCTACAATCCAAATGTTTGTGTGCCTAAAACTTCAATCCGGTGTCCAAAACAACATCCGATAAACCAAACACATTCCGATAATAATACTTTGACACCAGAATTAATAAAATCTAATTGGTAACACTTCATATCGTTCAACCTGTATGTCCATATTGTCCATCCAGATATTTCATCATCAATAAACTATTAGGTACCAACCCTTGCAACCACTTCAACTGCTCGATCAAACGGCCAACTATAAAACTAAAATACAAGTCTCTTGCACTTCGATTCCTTCACACAAAAGATGGTAACGACATCGTCTACTGTACAAACTTAAGCCGTTTTGAATTGGAAATGCAGTATTTTAGTTGGGAGTTTCATTAGAGTTGTACAAGTTGTCGACGGGTCCGTCTCGGCAAACAGTGGAACTCCAAATGTTGCAGACTTTACTACCTATAGATTTGGATAAAAACGCCTGGAGGGTCATTTGTCGCCATTGTTGCTAAGTATGAGAGTGTAATAGTGACGCATGGTAACGTACGAATGGTACGATATAGATAGAAAAAACGGGACAGCCACGTGGAAGGGCAAATAGAAAAGCCTTATAACTATGTAAATATTAATTTAAACTATCATGAGACACTAAAAATTATAAAATTTTTACGACAAAAAAATTATTACACAGTTCAAATCACGTACCTGGGTCAAAATTCTTTTCGTTGTCTTAACTAATTTGTGTCCCTAAAAAACGTGACGCGGCGGTGATTTTTGTATGAGATGATGTTTTCTTTTCAATTTCTGATGTATGGATTAAAATCTATAGTACGGTCAAATCGTATATTAAACTCGCAAAACATGTAGTAAAGCTGCATTTTTGGTATGTTATTTAGACACCATAGGGCAATATAAAACCACATTTTGCAAGCATATTTGCATATTTGCATTTTTGGTATGTTATTTAGACACCATAGAGCAATATAAAACCACATTTTGAAAGCAAAAAAAAGTTGTGCTAGCTGCGTTATACGTGAAAAACTGTGAAATTAACTGTCTATATTTAGTTTCTGATTTTTATAAAAAAAACCTTACGTTTTTTGACAATATGTACCAGGTAACGTTTAAAGATGAATGAATTTGTAATAAGATGAGATAACATGCATTACCAAAGATAATAGTTTTTTAATTAAACGTCAAAAAGTAAAAGAAGTCCAATATTTTTTCAGTTTTTTTCGTGCTATGCCGAAATTCCTGTTTTGTTTTTCTTGTAATAAGCATTTTTGTACGTCCTTATAGGGCCTATAATAATATACCTACTAAAATTGCAGCTTTGCAACACGACTTGCGATTTGTATGAAAAACTTACATAGCGGGCCTACTGCCTTTTGAATTACGCGTTTTTAGT